>ML285364.1:12814-98869 GCA_005239495.1 Nicotiana undulata
CCCAGGCTCGGGGTGTGACACTTGGTGAAGAGGATCAAGTCGTACCATAGTTAAGAATGGGTAGTTTTTTTTATGTCCTAACTTTTTCCTAGGCCTTCTCTTTCGAGGTTTTCTACTTAGCAGACTCTTTTTTATGGGTCGTACACAGTTTATACTCTTGCGGGCCAGGAATATAGGAACATGCAGTTTAGGTTCATGCGGCAAGGAGCATTGCAACTTCAAGGATAATACTTCTTCAAAAACTTGCCATTGATAAGGCCGATTCTCATGCCATCTGCATCAACCAGCTTGTAAGCCCCACTTGAGTAAGCTTCTTGTATGACATATGGCCCATCCCATTTTTAAGTGAACTTCCCTATAGGTTTATGGGAAGTAATAATGGGTCTTCATATGGAAAGGACTTGATATCCTACTTGAAAGGATCACTGGCAAACTATTTTATTGAAGGCGCGAGACAATCGAGCTTGATAACATTCAAGACTATGTTGAGCTTCCAACCTCTTCTCATCAAGATCCTCCAACTCTGCTAATCAAATTCGGGAATTTTCTTCATCAGTGATCCCTTCTTGAATAGCTAGTCGTAATGAAGGTATTTGACGCTCGAGTGGCAAGACAACTTCGACTCCAAAAATGAGCAAATAAGGGGTCGCTTGTGTTGGCGTGCGGTGAGTCGTCCTATATGCCCATTTGGAGACGACTTTATTTAACAAGTTGCATAGATTTTTGTTGAATGCCTCAGCTAGACCATTGGCGGCAACATTGTACATCGAAGAGTTAACGTTGCTTAAAGCAAAGAGATCACAAATCTTGTTCATCAACCTATTATCAAATGGCTTTCCATTATCCGTTATTATTTAACGAGGACTGACAAAGCGATAGATTATGTTTGCTCGGATGAAACTTGCAACATTTTCCTTCTTTACCTCCTTAAGAGCAACAACTTCAGCCCATTTTGAGAAGTAGTCATATGCAGCCAAGATGTATAGGTGCCCACTAGAGGACTTTTGCAGTGGTCCAATAACATCCAATCCTCAAGCGTCAAACGGATAGGATGCCACAGTCGGGTGCAACACTTCAGGAGGTTGATGAATAAAGTTCGCATGGAATTGACTAGCCTTGCATCTTCGAGCGTAGTCCAAGCAATCTTTTACCATTGTTGGCCAATAATACCCCATCCTTTTTATATGGAAATGGAGCTTTGGTCCAGGCCGGTGTGACCCACATAACCAGAATGTGCCTCTTTTGAGCTCGGAGTGCTTTTTCTTCCCTTAAGCATTGCAAGAGTACTCCCTCGAATGACCTTCTGTATAGACTATATTTGTAGTAGAGAAAGCGAGGTGCACGATGACGGATTTAAGTCCTTCTTCTCGGATTTTCTAGAAGTATCCCATAGCATAATTAGTCGATAATGGGTTGTCGCCATCCTTCTTTTTCAACTTCGGTAATAGCGACAAGATGCTTGAGTTCATTTTCTTCATCTTTAGCCTCATTTTGGCGGTGGTACTACCCATTTTTGGCAGACAGTAACTTGCGCTTGATCAAGCAGGGTTAATGATGAAGTTAGGGCAACAAAAGCATCAGCCTTCTTATTTTCTTTCCTTGGCACATGTTGAATAGTCACATCACCGAGCCACCCTATTAACCTTTTAGTGTAATCATGATATGGGCATAGTTTAGGCTTCTTGACCTCGTAACTACCTAGAAACTGATTGACTACTAACTAAGAGTCACCAAAGACTTGCAATTACAACTTCTTCATTTCGACGGCCATTTCAAGCCTAAGTATTAGTGCTTGATACTCAGCAACGTTGTTACAGAAAAGTTGCGTCAACGTAAAAGAGTAGGGCAGAACTTCACCTTGATAAGTGACAAATACTACACCAGCACCAGCTCCTCCGCGGTGTGCAGCACCATCAAAGTACATCTTCCATGGAGGCTGAACTTCAATGACCATTGTGTCCTCATCAGGTAGTTCGTCAGTTAGATCTCAATCATCACGTATAGGGTGATCTGCCAAGAAGTCCGCTAAAACTTGTCCTTTTATAGCCATTTGAGGGATTTACACGATTTCAAATTGTTGAAACTGGAGGTACCACCTTGCTAGTCGATCACCGAGTATAGGTTTTGACATCACAGACTTGATGGGATTTGCTCTAGAAACATGACTGTAACGATCCGGTAGGTCGTTCCGTAGAGTTTGCATTATTATTGTTGTTATTGCCTTGTCATAGGTTGGTATTACTGTTTATGATGTGTTAGAGTTGGTTGGCTCGGATTCAGAATAGTTACAATGAGAATTAGGTCATTTAGTCTTTAATAATAGCCTTATAGTTGGAAAAGTCAATTAATAGTTGACTTATTGGTAAATGACCTCCGAATGCGAAAATTATTTTGTCTTGAAAAGCTTCGTTAGGTGATTTGGGACTTAGGAGTGTGTTCAGAATATTGTTGTGATGTCCGGTGTAGAATTAAGCTTGAATTGGCGAAAGTTAGTTTTTGGCGATTTCCGGTCGGTAGTGGAAAATAGGCTACCGGGGTCGGAATGGAATTTCGACAGTTAGAACAGGTTCGTAATGTCATTTTGGATATGTCTGCAAATTTCATGTCAATCGGAGTTGTTTTGGATAGTTTCGGCATCGTTGGTGGATTTTAGAAATCAAAGTTCTTAGGCTTGAATACGGTGTGATTTTGGTGTTTTGATGATAATTTTAGTATTTTGAGAGTGCAGCTAAGTTTGAATGATCATATGTGATGTGTTGGTATAGTTTGTTGGGGTCCCGAGGTGCTCGGGATTGATTTCGGGTCATTAACGGACTCAGTTGGACTCAGAGAAATAGCTGAATTGTTGGTGTTTTCTGCAGAGGAATTTACCCTATGCGTTCGCGGAGAGGGTATCGCGTTCGCATAGGGCATATTGCAGGCTGAGGTAATTTGTTCTGTGCGTTCACAGTTTGGGAGGTGCGAACACGGAGGGTGAGGAGTATGGGCAGTGCTAACGCGGTTGGGGAGGTGCGTTCGCGTAGTGTGTGAGGCGTCTGAGGGACCCCAGGCCCATTGGTCTATGCGTTCGCGGGGCCTGGGGTGCGTTCGCGGAGGCTTGGTTGGTTGCACTATGCTTTCGCAGGCTGGCAGCCGCGTTCGCATAGAAGGAATTATGGGGCCAGCTGGGGTACTCTATGCGAACGCGGTCGTTTTGATGCGTTCGCGAAGATTAAAAATCTGGGTAGTTATAAATTAAACCCTCCGCGACCTAAACCCTTTTTACACCATTTTTGTACGGACAGAGAGCTCTTGAGGCAATTTTTGAAGAGGGAAATCAGTGTTCTTCATAGAGGTAAGTGTTTTGGACCTTAAAACTCGTTTATGGGTGATTATAGAACATAATCTCAGTGTTAAATTCATGAAAATTAGTAGAAAAAGGTGGGTTTAGGGCTTGAGATTATGACACCTTTAGAGGTCAATTTGAGGGGTCAAACGAACTTCGATTTTAGCAATCTTTATATGTACGGACTCGTGAGATGATGAAGAACATTTTGGTATAAACTTTTCTGAGTTTTGGGATGCGGGCTCGGGGGTCAGGTTTTGACTGAATTCGAGTTTTTGAGCTAAATTTGATATTTTTCGATTGGACTTTATTCCTTAAGCATACATTGATGATAAAAATCTAAACTTGGTAGATTTGGAGCCTTTGGAGGTGGATTCGAGAGGCAAGCGTATTGCGGAATAGTTTCCGGGCTAGTTTTGAGGTAAGTAATGTCTTTAAATCCTGTCTTGAGGGTATGAAACCCCAGACTATGCACCCTTTCACGGGTTTCGGAATGCAAAGGTTGAAACTTTGAAAATATCTTCCCTATTTAGGCGACTATTGAGTTGCTAAACCGAGTTTTAAGCATGTTCTTAAATGGTAATTGTATATTTTGATATGTTTTGGGCTGTAAGCCACGTTTGGGGCCTAGTGCCGATCTGTTTTCCCCTTGGGGGTTGTGTTTACTATATTTTCTTCATTGATATGTTATGATTTTACACTCAGTATTTTCCTGATAAATTGTTTTGACACTCAGAGTATTTTGATACTATTTATTGAAAAATTAAATATTGTTTTGGGTCGAGAACCCGGTATGTTTATGGCCTGAAGGGCAAATTGAGAGTGTCTGACCGAGTGAGGCTTTCAGGCCTATGTTGTGAGGATATGAAGGAGGCTTTCATGCCTATGTGGTGAGGATATGAGGAAAGCTTTCAGGCCTATGATGTGAGGATATGAGGGAGGCTTTCAGGCCTTTATTTTGAGTGATTTATGCCATGATGTGGCTTGTTATAGCGCTTGGGCTGTAGGAGCTCCTCCGGAGTCTGTACACACCCCCAGTGAGCGCAGGTACCTATTGAGTGATGCTTATTGCCCGCGGGGCGGTTACCGAGTGAGCCTGATGGGCAATTGTTACGAGAAATGATTTTGGCCCGAGGGGCATATTTATGATGATTTTACTAAGTTTTCGAACTATGATTACTTCGTTTTCAAACTGGTTTTTACTGAGAATTTTACTGAAGTATATTGATATTTTACTTGTTTTCAAAGGATTTCTGGAAACTGATTTCAAACTTATGTAATTGATTAATACTACCTGGTGACTTGATGTTTTACTGGCTTTTGTGAATTTGTGCATATGTAATGTGTGTTTTATAATTCTCAGACTGTGATTCATTTTTATTACTACTGAGTTGGCGTACTCATAAAGACTCTTTGTGCCTCTGTGCACAGATCCAGGTACCAGTTCGCAGCAGTAGCCGTCTCAGTTCGTTAGCAGCAGTTCACAGGATTGCGAGGTAGCTTTCCAGCGTCCACAACTTCTCCACTTCCCTTCCTTATTTAGTTTTAGTAATTGATTAGGAGACATATATTATAGTATTAGCAGAGTTAGATTTATTTTCGTAGATGCTCATGGCTATTGACTCCAGTTTTGGGAGGTTTGCTTAGAGTTGTTAGACTATTATTGGGGCGCTAAGTCTTAAATACATTATTCTATGCTACATTGCTATTATTATTGAACTGTGACTTATTATAATCGAACAAATGCGTAGTAAAGTGATGGTTGGCTAGCCTAGTTCCACGATAGGCGCCATCACGGCCTGTTAGGATTTGGGGTCGTGACAAGTTGGTACCAGAGATCTAGGTTACATATGACTCAACGGTCATGAGAAGGTTTAGTAGAGTCTTGTGGATCGGTATGGAGACGTCTGTACTTATCTTCGAGAGGCTGCAGAACCCTTAAGAAACATTCCACATTCTTGAATTCTTATTGTGCGAATCCATTTATTCAGCCAAAAGCGTAACTCTTTAAATTCCTTTCATGTATTCGAATGCACACGCGAGCGCTTGGTATTAGTTGTGCGTCATCGGCTTGTGACTTCCATGGGTGAGACGTGATTTTAGCATGTTGATAATGGGCCAGTCCGAAGTACTTGAGGCCGGATTTTGTCTGTGGCTTGAGTACTGAGACTTTGTTTGTGTGAGCACATGTGTTAGGGACTTATATGTCCGTTGGTGTCCTTATTGATGGAACTTTGTGACTACATGACTGCGTGGTGAGTTTGATTGATAGTTAGATGTGTTCAGGTTGTTTGATTGTGACAAGAATGGATTAAAATGTGGCAAGAACCATTGATTATTTGACTTCTGTATTGAGTTAGAATATGGCTTCGAGTTATGAGTATTGAAGGACCTCTCGTGTAGTTTAGTTGTGGAGTGAAGTGGGTTTTCCTATGTTCTGAGTTCCTGTGATGTCTTTTGAGCTAACCAATGCCCCAGCAGCGTCTATGTATTTGATTGCCGGTGTATTTAGCCATGTTACAACTCCTTTGTTATTGTATTTATTGATTGCATCATGTCATACTCTCGTAGCCAGGGATAACATACTCAGCATTTGATGATGGTATTACAAGGATATAGGGAGGAGAAGCGTTGTGCGAAGTTCTCCAAGCGTGAATTATTAGCTCAGTTCAGTAGCGTTCTTGGGACACGTGGTGTCCAGTGAAGGTATTTATGTGGTCAGACGAGTGTGAGCAGAGCTTCTAGAAGCTCAATATTTCCTTGACCACGGCTCCAGTGTTAGTATTTCCATCAACTTCAGGTTCTTATACCGCTTAATGGGATGTCTCGAGGGCAGGAAGTGGTTGTGTTCTACTGTAGGAAGTTATAGTAACTGTGTGATAGCTATGATTTCAGAAGTGTATAGGGAGATATCATTTTGAGGTTAAGCAGGCAGGGGTATCTCCTGCGGGTTGGCCTGAGGTGTGTGACCCTTATGTTTATCTGTAGTAAGTTCTCTCTATCAGTAAATGATGTATATTGTAATTTGAGTTTAGATCGCTTATGGGAGTTGGCATGACCATTACAATGGTGGATGCGAGATTTGCATTTGATTTGAGTGTTAGATGGTTTGGGTCATATGAGCATATGAAGGATTTAGTTGAATCCCACCACAGTATGGTGGCAGTGATAATGTGCGGGCATCGTGAGTTATTGTTTGTCTTGATCCTTGGCTTTGATCCAAGTGGGGGAGTTCGGTATTGATAAGTTGATTACACAATTATGTGTTGTATTGGTTCGGTTCGAGGTATGTTGGTGAATCAGATATGACCTACAGAGGTGGAGTCTGGGAATGACTCGAGTGATGGAAATTTCTTCGATACAGGTTGTAATGTACTTTACGGATAATGGAATTTATTGAATGATTAAGTTGTACTAATAAGTATAGTGTGTGCAATGTATGAGTGTGCTTGTTGCTTCAAAGGTGTGGATTACTTCCCTAGTACGTGGTTTGCAAACGGGGTCAGGTCGTTCTGTTTACTTGGTTAGTGTAATTGAAATTGCGTAGAGTAAATGACGTTCGAGAATGGTTCAGACAAATTCAAGGTAAATGTAGCGATCGAGGATCTTCAAGGTATGAGAAGGGCTAGAACTAAGATTTACGGGGAAGGTGTCAAGGCTTGTGGTGTATTTGCATTATCATGGATTATATTCATCAGTATCAGGGAAGTGAAGGTAATGACTTTAAATTCAGAGGAAGTCTCTTCAGGGTAAGTATTTCTAGTGTGGTGTATTTAGGGATAATTGAGGGAGTATTCAGCAGCTTATGGGCCTTAGACGGTATATTTTTATGCTCGGATTTCGTGCGGTGAGTCGGGATTGAGAATTGTGGTATTATGGCAAGAAAAAGTATCAATTTGAAGGTAAGTCAGAAGGAATTTTGATAAATAGGACAGCTTGGTAGTAGGTCGGATCGGCATGATAAGGGATATGGTTAGTTCTTTGGGTGTTTATAAGGTAATGAGTTATTACAGGTGTTTCTTAGCAGTTCTCTTGGAATTTGGTGACATGCATAGCTTGGTTGAGTTAGAAGGATTCAGTCCAGGCGGTTTGGTGTTGTACAAATGGGATTCGGGAGTTCTTGATGGTTTTTACCACGGTTAGAGATGTATATTTCTACTGGCGTGAGGGCCATGTAATGTATAGTGGTTTTGCTTCTAGATGGGATCAAATGGAAAGTTCTTGGCTAGTTGGGTACATAGTTGTTTGTGTCTAGGAAGGGAGCATGAAGTTCCCATATTTATCATAGGATTGCACGGCGTATGCGGTACTTTGTGTATAGTGGAGAGTGGCATATGTGAGGTCACGGTTCAGTTCTGGAAGGAAGGTCAAAACTTGCAGTTTCAGATGATTAGGTAAAGGATACCACTATCGGGTGGCTGGATGAGAGTATACATTCATAAAGGACAAGGTGTACAAGGCAATGTGTTTGAATAAGGACGCTTCACTGGTGTTACGACGCTCTCTTGTTGGATCGACTGTTGATATTCAAGGTTTCTTGGTGACACAGGGGAATTATGGGGGTATCCCTCGTGGAATGATAAAGTATTAGGGGCGTGTTATATATTTGAGTGGTGGAATTGGGATCAGATATGGTAGTTGGTGCGCCTCGTGGATTTTGAGACTGGGAGTTTTCATGAACAAATTATTTTTGTAGTTGTGAACTACGAGGATGCGAGCAAATGTAGTCAGGTGTTAGTATATGTCATGATTCAGCCATTATAAACCTTTGAAGAGTTATCTACCTGATGTGGATGACCAGAGTTGATTTAGAATTATTGGTAGGCCAATATGGGTGTGTGTTCTACACTGAGTCGAAATTGTTGACTCTGAATTGTTATTGTTGAGGGATGTACCATTTGATTGTCATTGAGCTTATTCGTGTTTTGGACTGATCTATGAGTTACCTTTCGGTGTTTCGAGGAGTTGCGATCGTTGGTTATATATGTGCATAGGGTGTAGTTCTATTAGGGCTTTATAGCGAGATTTGAGTACGGTAAGTAATTGGGTATTACGGGATTGAGACGTGTTGGTTATGTTCTTTCTGGTTCGGGTGGCATGGTATCATCTGATTTCCCCGTGGTCATGACAATGCACTTTGAGTAATTATTGTTGAATTTTGCTTGGTTATTGATTTTGAGCAAGGTGGCTTGGAGTATTTCGTGTTGTCCAGCGGTTGGAAGGGGTCACGCTCTGAAGCAGAGTTAAGTAGAGGTATGATCCTTTGTGTCGGATTTGTGTGATATGGTTTCACGATGTGTACCAAGCGTTTAGCATGATGTGGTAATGGCAAGAGTTAGTGGCAGGATAGTCCTCTCGTGTGAGTCTTCTCGATTTTATGAATTGAGCTCTTGGGATGTTGTTATTGAGTGCACGAGTTGTACAAGTTATGGCTCTGGATGGTATTGATGCTGATCGGACAAATGGTTGTTGGTTTCTATGTGTTTCTTTCATCATCGGAACCATATGAAGGTGTTAAAGCGAGGCTTTGTTTGATAAGAGGTTATTTATCGGTATTGGGTTGTCATGAACAGCTATAATGATTAGGAGTTATCACTATAGGTGGTTGAGTCATGCGGTAGATTATGTGAATTCATCTTGTGTTGAGGATATGGCTTGATACAGCGTGGTCGGACTATTTCAGCTTACAGTCGTGGAAATTTGATCTTGCAGATTATTTCAGAAGTGGAAACGTGGTTCTAAGGTTTATGGGTCAGGATTTGATTTTGAAATTTCATATGTGTTTTGCTATTAGACCTATATGGGGTAGGGTGACGTGGGATCACCTCCGATCATGTGCATGGTAGGTTACACAACAATTAGGTGGTGTTTGGAACAACTTTAGGCACGTTCGAGGACGAACATATGGTTAAGTGGGGGAGAATGTAACGACCCGGTCGGTCGTTCCGTAGAGTTTGCATTATTATTGTTGCTATTGCCTTGTCATAGGTTGGTATTACTGTTTATGATGTGTTAGAGTTGGTTGGCTCGGATTCAGAATGGTTACAATGAGAATTAGGTCATTTAGTCTTTAATAATAGCCTTATAGTTGGAAAAGTCAATTAATAGTTGACTTATTGGTAAATGACCTCCGAATGCGAAAATTATTTTGTCTTGAAAAGCTTCGTTAGGTGATTTGGGACTTAGGAGTGTGTTCAGAATATTGTTGTGATGTCCGGTGTAGAATTAAGCTTGAATTGGCGAAAGTTAGTTTTTGGCGATTTCCGGTCGGCAGTGGAAAATAGGCTATCAGGGTCGGAATAGAATTCCGACAGTTGGAACATGTTCGTAATGTCATTTTGGATATGTCTGCAAAATTTCAGGTCAATCATAGTTGTTTTGGATAGTTTCGGCATCGTTGGTGGATTTTAGAAATATCAAAGTTCTTAGGCTTGAATCCGGTGTGATTTAGGTGTTTTGATGATAATTTTAGTGTTTTGAGAGTGCAACTAAGTTTGAATGATCATATGTGATGTGTTGGTATAGTTGGTTGGGGTCCCGAGGGGCTCGGGATTGATTTCGGGTGATTAACGGACTCAATTGGACTTAGAGAAATAGCTGAATTGCTGGTGTTTTTTGCATAGGAATTTACCCTATGCGTTCGCGGAGTAGGTATCGCGTTCGCATAGGGGAAATAGGAGGTTGAGGTAATTTGGTTTGTGCGTTTGTGGTTAGGGAGGTGCGAACACGGAGAGTGAGGAGTATGGGCAGTGCGAACGCGGTTGGGGAGGTGCGTTTGCGTAGTGTGTGAGGCGTCTAAGGGACCCCAGGCCCATTGGTCTATGCGTTTGCGGGGCCTGGGGGTGCGTTTGTGGAGGCTTGGCTGGTTGCACTGTGCGTTCGGGGGATGGTAGCCGCGTTCGCATAGAAAGAATTATGGGGCCAGCTGGGGTACTCTATGCGAACGTGGTCGTTTTGATGCGTTCGCAAAGATTAAAAATATGGGCAGTTATAAATTAAACCCTTCGCGACCTAAACCCTTTTTACACCATTTTTGTAGGGACAGAGAGCTCTTGAGGCGATTTTTTAAGAGGAAAATCAATGTTCTTCATAGAGTTGAGTGTTTTGGACCTTAAAACTCGTTTATGGGTGATTATATAATCTCAGTGTTAAATTCATGAAAATCAGTAGAAAAAGGTGGGTTTAGGGCTTGAGATTATGATACCTTTAGGGGTCGATTTGAGCGGTCAAACAAACTCCGATTTTAGTGTTCTTTATATGTACGTACTCGTGAGATGATGAAGAACATTTTGGTATAAATATATTTGAGATTCAGGATGCGGTCCGGGGGGTCATGTTTTGACCGAATTCGGGGTTTTGAGCTAAATTTGATATTTTTCGATTGTAATTTATTCCTTAAGCATACATTGATGATAAAAATCTGAACTTGGTATATTTGGAGCCTTCGGAGGTGGATTCGAGAGGCAAGCGTATTGCGGAATAGTTTCCGGGCTAGTTTTGAGGTAAGTAATGTCTTTAAATTCTGTCCTAAGTGTATGAAACCCCAGACTATGCACCCTTTCACGGGTTTTGGAATGCAAAGGTTGAAACTTTGGAAATTACTTCCCTATTTAGGCGACTATTGAGTTGCTATATCGATTTTTAAGCCTGTGCTTAAATGGTAATTATATATTTTGATATGTTTTAGGCTGTAAGCCACGTTTGGGGCCTAGTGCCGATTTGTTTTCCCCTTGGGGGTTGTGTTTACTATATTTTCCTCACTGATATGTTATGATTTTACACTCAGTCTTTTCCTGATAAATTGGTTTGAAACTCAGAGTATTTTGATACTATTTATTGAAAAATGAAACATTGTTTTGGGTCGAGAACCTGGTATGTTTATGACCTGAAGGAAAAATTGAGAGTGTCTGACTGAGTGAGGCTTTCAGGCCTATGTTGTGAGGATATGAGGGAGACTTTCAGGCCTATGTGGTGAGGATATGAGGGAGTCTTTCAGGCCTATGTGGTGAGGATATGAGGGAGGCTTTCAGGCCTATGTGGTGAGGATATGAGGGAGGCTTTCAGGCCTATGATGTGAGGATATGAGGGAGGCTTTCAGGCCTATATTTTAAGTGATTTATGTCATGATGTGGCTTGTTATACCACTTGGGCTGTAGGAGCCCCTCCGGAGTTTGTACACACCCCCAGTGAGTGCAGGTACCTATTGAGTGATGATTATTGCCCGCGGGGCTGTTACCGGGTGATTGTGAGAATGCCTGATGGGCAATTGTTACGAGAAATGATTTTGGCCCGATGGGCAGATTTATGATGATTTTACTAAGTTTTCGAACTATGATTACTTCGTTTTCAAACTGGTTTTTACTGAGAATTTTACTGAAGTATATTGATATGTTACTTGTTTTCAAAGGATTTCTGGAAACTGATTTCAAACTTATGTAATTGATGAATACTACCTGGTGACTTGGTGTTTTACTGGCTTTTGTGAATTTTTGCATTTGTACTGTGTGTTTTATAATTCTCATGATTTATTGTCATTACTACTGAGTTGGCGTACTCATAAAGACTCCATGTGCCTTTGTTCACAGATTCAGGTACCAGTTCGCAGCAGTAGCCGTCTTAGTTCGTTAGCAGCAGTTCACGGGATTGCGAGGTAGTTGTCCAACGTCCACAACTTCTCCACTTCCCTTCCTTATTTAGTTTTAATAATTGATTCGGAGACATATATTATAGTATTAGCAGAGTTAGATTTATTTTCGTAGATGCTCATGGCTATTGACTCCAGTTTTGGGAGGTTTGCTTAGAGTTGTTAGACTATTATTGGGGCGCTAAGTCTTAAATACATTATTGTATGCTACGTTGCTATTATTATTGAACTGTGACTTATTATAATCGAACAAATGCGTAGTAAAGTGATGGTTGGCTAGCCTAGTACCACGATAGGCGCCATCATGGCCTATTAGGATTTGGGGTCGTGACAAAGATGAACACCATGAGCTTAAAAGTAGTGCTTCAACTTTTGAATTGAGAAGACTAGCGCCAAACACAACTTTTCAATTGGCGAATAATTCAGCTCATTTGGTGTCATCATCCTGCTCAAGTAGTAAAAGGAAAGTTTAAACTTCACTATTTTCTTGGGCCAACAACGCTCCAACAGACCTTTCTTGTGCTGAAATGTATAGTATCATCGGCTTTCCAAGTATAGGGGCTGCCAAAATTGGAGGCTTTATCAAGTAGGATTTAATGCTCTTAAAGGCATTGCTACATGCTTGGTTCTATTTGAAAGGGAGACCTTTCTTCATAAGGTGACTGAATGGTTGGAACCTCCCATCTAGGTTTGAAATGAATCTCCAAATGGTAGGATTGTCTTTACCATCAAATTGTTGAAACTTTGGAGGTTGATAGCCAGCAGGCATCTTCAACATATTGATCCTTGTAGTGTACGACTTCGCGGATGTAAGGGAAGACTTGGTAACAACTTCGTACTTGGTTTTAATAGTTCCTTCAATGAACTCCTTCAGTTGATCGATTGGAATCATCCCTTTAGATGAGACAGGGATAGCCTTATCGGATCAACTTGTCTTGGGGGAGAATTACTCTCTGGACCCTCTGGGAGCTTGCCAGGTGCATGGTGGATTCTTCTTCCATAAAGATTCCCACTATATGTGTTAGCTTGTCAATTCTAGCATCTTGATTTTGCATGCACTTGGTCAAGCTAGTGATTGCTTTCGTCAAGTTTGCCAATTGATCCTCCACAGATGAAGTGTTTGTCACCATGGCTTGCATGATTGTCGTGGACGATGGAGAGTAGCATGAATTGTCACACAGATTAATCCTCGATTGGCTCACGCTACGTGGTGTAAGTGGGGAGGATCCATCACTTGAAGCATCATCATTTTACTTCACAGCAGAGTTCTTGGATCCGGAGAGGTCAAGCAGAGCAAGAGTTTTCTTGATCTTTTCAGCAACATCGATTCCTTCTTCGGGTGCATTTGTGGAAGATCTTGCTCCTTTTGAGGATGAAGATATGAAAACATGGGTTGATGTAGATGGCACTTGGGGTGCGTTTTGTCCTAACGATTTTGCTTTGCTCCTCGTAACTGGTCCAAAGCTTCCAAAGGTAACATCGAGGATGCTTTCCACATCAGCATAGAACCTGGAATTAGCAGTCTTGGCGAAAGTTGAACTGGAGTTAATTTTCTTTGAATCCATTTAAATGTCTTGAACTTTGGTGATTGAAAAGTTGAGATGAGAGGTAGAGAAAGTCTCACTAGGCGTGCTAGAATTTGTAGACAATAAATTGCGTCGAGAAAATAAAATCAAGACCGAAAAATATTGCAACAATCATAGTATTGTATTTCAATTAATTTGAGTGTACAATCTCTATGAGTCCTCTTATTCTTCTTTCCAATAGTAAAAAGATTCAAGGGCCTTTAAACTTGATCATGAATTTAACTAGCACGAACTTTGATTTGAACTCGTACTTCTTGAATCTTGGTATTCTTTGTTCTTGAGCTTGAACTTGATTTCTTGAACTTGATATTATTTTTTCTTGAGCTTGAACTTGATTTCTTGAACTTGAACTTTATTGCTTGAAGCTTGAAACTTGTAGAGGAATTTGCGACGTTTGATCCACGAGCTCTCTCTTGCTTCTTGTTATAACTTTTGGTGTCTTTTCTGGGTTATGAAGACCCCTATTTATAGTTGTAGTAGGGAAGAGTTATGATAAAAACAAACTCTTTCCGACCAATCAAATTGAAGGGTGACGCCTGCATTTGATTGGCCAGAACATGTCACTTGCAACCGTGGCGCGGTTTTATTGGCCTTCTAATGTGACTTGGCATGCCTTGTCGTTTTGACACGTGGCATGATCCTATTGGATCTTCTGCTTGACTTGGCATGCCACGTCATTTGACACATGACACCAAACTGGGCCTCTAGGTAGATGACATCTTGGGCTTAATGGAGTGGGCTCATCACTTTAGCCTAATTAAATGGGCTAGCCCAATGGATTAAGACTTATTTATTTAATCCATATATGTTGGAGTTATATAACTAATCTAATTATATTAGCCCAATAAATTTATTTGAACTAATATATCTTGAATTTAAAATATAGTCCAAATTATTTTACAGATTTAATTCCAATAAAATTTATATGCCTACAGGACTAAATATAAAGTATACAAAATTTTGGATTTTCGGATATTCAAAAATCTGAAGTATAAAATCCAATATCCAGTCCGAAATCGAAATATTTTAAACTAAATCCAAAATCAAAAAATTCAGAATTTGGTTTGGATTCTGGGTTTGCCCAAACTATGCCCGCCCCTACTTGTTGTTCATTAGCAAAAGACTTCAATCACGCATGCAGTTGCTTCATTTTTTTTCTTTGTTGTGATAATCTGCTTTTTGTTTGCTAACTTGCATTTTTTTTGCATCATAATTACAAGTCGTTTAAATAGGCAGAGTTTGAAGGAGAACCATAAGCAAACCCTCATTTGTTTTTTCTAAGATTAAGACGTCTGAATCTGAATCTGAATATCAAGATGTATATTAAGATTAAGATATCTGAATCTGAATACATATCTGAATATATTAAGATGTGTATTAAGATCTGAATACTAAATAATTAAGACTGTTTAATATTTAACATCTGAATGTATAAAATTTATATTTATTTGAAAATTAATAAACATAAAATTCAAACGAATTACGAACTAATATAATATTCTATCAATAAAATATATAGTTTTTTTTTTAAAATATGATAGTTATTGGTGGTGATGGCTACTGGATGAATGCCGACTACATGCGGTGGTTGGAGGTAGTTTTGGTTGATGATGGTGGTTCATGCTAGTAACTAGTAGTGATTGGTAGTTGTGGCGATTATTATGCAATACGGTGGTGGTGGGTGGTGATAGCTAATAATAGCGTACGGTGGTAGTAATTGTGATTTAGGAAGGTGGTGGGTGGGTGGTGGTATGTTATAATGATGGGCGGCGCCGGATGTGGTTGTTGATGGTGATGAGGTGGTTAGTTGTGGTAGTTGAGGTGGATGAGTATTGATTGCGGGTGAGAATGATGGTAGTCGGAGTGGTGGTGATTGTCGATGATGGTGGCGGCTATGATTGAGGATTATGGTGGCGTGGTGATGGTGGTAGTGGTGGTGGTTGAGTATGGTGGTGGTGGTGGCATGGTGGTAATTGTAATGGTAGGCGGTGGCGGCAGTTAATAATGAATATGTGATAGCATCTTAATGAAATTATGTCTCTGTCAAACACTTAATCATACAGATTTATTTAGACCCATTAAGTGGATGTGAAGTAAAAAAAACACTTAATGACTAAGATTTGAATAATTAAAAAACAAACGCACTTAATCTATGAGATATAACTGATTAAGATTCAGACCTCCATTAAGTGCAAACAAATGAGCGCCACTTACTAATTTCCGTAAAGTCGTTTTGCATGTATTGCAATTTTCCTCTTTCAAGCAAAGATGTGTTTACCTTGAAAATGGTGTTAACAATTATACTTGATTTGTGGTTCTAAAAATAGGTGATTTATTCTAATACTAGTTAATAATCAAGAAATGATAAGTGTAAGTAAGAAAAATGTGATAGTCAAACCAGTGTTGTCACAGAACTAGGATCCTCGAGCTGAGTAATCTCGGGGGTCTCGAGGTTGGTCTTTAGCAGTTAATGATGAACAATAAATGAAGAACAATAAATGAAGAACAATAAAGCTGAGGAATAATGTAGAGCACGTTAAACGAAAAGAGCAGAGATGTTCTATTGCAGTGAATGATGTGTGTTACAAAAATGACTGGTGTCTTCTTTATATAGGAGGGGAAATTCCAACATAGTACATATCTAATTATGACAAAGAATGCAATTGGTACAGCTGTATAACGGCCTAGTACAGACTTGTACTATCTCTTGCAGATCTTATCAGCTCTAACCACGTGTCCTTGGGAATTTCCCGCTTTTCCATGACGGTCATCGATTTTGCACAGCTTCGAGGTAGTCCGTCATGGGCCTTCGATGTTCTCTATCAAGATACGCATAATTGAGGTCGAATATCATACTCTGCTTCGATCCTCTCGATCTTCGGCTCAGAATGCCATAGAAGCCTCGATATCGGGATCCCTAGTATCGACCGTATACAGATAGTCCCCGCGTTTCTTAGAATGAAATGATAAGAAACGATTTGAATTCTCGACCCTTCGAAACCCTGTGTGATGACATCATTCCTATGATGCAAGCGTTGAAGTGACCGAAGTGCCCCATCGGTTCTCTTCCCCAAAAGCCATAATTGCTCGTTAGAGCCAGTCGGCCATTAACATCAATGAACAGTCGTCGTTTTTCTATTATATATACTTGCTCCCCCACCCCACCCCCCCATTAAGAACTTTATCGTTTTGCAGCAACCATTTTCCTCTATAAACTTACCCTTCACCACTAGTTCTTCCGCCGCATCAGTTCTAAGTTGCGTCGGTGTTTTCATCTCTTCCTTATTATTCTAAAGAAATCATGGCTAAAACATCCAAATCAGTTCCTCAGAAAGAAGGAACCTCCAAATTCGTTCCTCAGAAAGAAGGAACCTCTACTTCCCGTCCGGCCGGTGGCAAATGGTCGGCGCTCAATGAGATTATTCCAAACAGCTTTTCCTTGAAGAAGGTCTTTACAATAGAGAAACCCCCTGATGTCCCTGGTCGTCGAGGAAATGCCTCGAGTTATATAAGATCAATTGAGGAGAGACATCTCGAAGCTGTAAGGAGAGAGTGCAGATGGGGGGAGGAGGTCTTTCTGATAATACCCTCTCGTGAAGAGGATATTATGGCCTACATAGAGGGGTTTCTGACCATGTATACATATCCTTTTACATTAGGTCCCCTCGACCCACTCGTGCTCGAGTTCTGCCAAAGGTACCAAGTTACCTTGGCCCAGATCCATCCGTCCTTCATGTGGATCGTGTTGATGATGAGAATTTTTGTTGAGGAGGCCGGGATTGAATTCACTCTCAGCCAATTCATTCGATTGTTTCGGCCTCAGCATTTTCAAGGTCTAATCAAGCTCCAACGCCGGTCCACCAAACCCTTCTTTGCTAGCAATGACGAGAGCAGGGATCGAGGTTGGATGAGCTGGTTCGGCAGAGTGAGGACCATCGACGTCATTCCCTTAGAGTTCTTGTCGTTCCCGGAGAAATGGAACTTCACACGTGAGTACAATGTGATGCTTCATCTTCCTTTCATTAATTTTTCTATACTTCGAGTTATTGTTCCCTTTCCTTTCACTCAGCGGTCCCGTGGATGCCTGATGCGGTCCTCGACCTTGAGGACTTGGCTCGCAAACTAGCAGCTACTTCGACATACAATAAACGCAAGTGGTTGGACTTGTCGAAGGGCAAGTGGGAGGCGAAGCACCATGGTACATGTTATAATACTTCTTCTTTAATAAAAAATACCTTTCTTTATAGGGCCTAACTACTCAATTGCAAGCATTGGTGAGTTTCTCGAGATGAGATTGCCCCCTCTCGGGGAGGAAGAAGAGCCTTCGCCTCCTAAGCCGAAGAAAGACAATAAGAGAAAAAGATCCTCGAAGAGCGAGGATACCCAAAGCAAAACAGAGCCAGATCGGGATCACAAGAAAAATATAGACATCACGAGGACCTCGACTTCATCCGTCGATCCACGGGCAATGACAACGACGAAGTGGATGGTTCGATATTGGTGACTCGAACCAGAAAATTTTCTTAGGTAGTTAAGCCTGCAGCAGTCGAGGCCCCTATCCTCGAAGAAGGAGATCAAAATAAGAAAAAGGACGAAGGCCCTTCGTCTCTTGACTTGGTGGTTGCTTCTCAGACTTCGAGGAATACTTCGAAGAGCGATGAAGACCTCTGCCTAATCAGAGCGCCTCCGATGATTTCCCCGAGACTGTAGTAATAGGTCATTCACCGTCATTTCCATCTTTCTCTGAAGATACCATAAGGGACGCTCGGAACCTGAAGACGCCGGAGTTAGGCGGAGTCCCAAGTGAAAATAACCCCTCCCAGGATTGCTTCATTGGGGTCGATGAGGCCGAACCAGCAGACGCAAACTCGATCTTCGAGGAGGCTCAACGGCTCTGCTCAATTGTGAGTCTTTAACAGTACTATAATTTTTCTGACTTCATACTTTCTTCTTTTGTCTAAACAAACTTTTCTTTCTGTAGGCCTTCGATAAATTTAAGGCTGAGTTGTGCAGATCTTCGAATGAGGAGAAGAACCTGAGGCTTCTTTGTTCTAAGAAGGAAAAGGAACTGATATATCTTCGATCGAAATTGACCCGAGCTCGTGAATATGAGGACGAGCTCGAGAAGAAGGTAACCTCTGTTCTGAAAGAATATGGGCTTCCTCTCCCATCTTCGTAGGCTAACACTTCAATGACTCAGTGTCAGTAGAAGGTTGAGATGTTGGAACATCTTCGGGGTGAGGTCGCCTGTAACGACCCAGCCGGTCGTTTTGCGTCTTAGGGTCCCATTTCCTTAAATGAAACCTTCCATAGCAGGTATTCGTGCTTTATGACTCGCGGGAGCGGGTGGTTCGGGATTTGGGAATGATTTGGATGATTTAGGAACACTTAGTTCCTTAAGGCTGGCCTATTTGGCCAAGTTTGACTTTGGTCAACATTTTGAGCAAACAACCTCGGAATTGAGTTCTGACAGTTCCAGTAGCTCCGTATGATGATTTTGGACTTAGGCGTATGTTCGGCTCGGGTTTCTGATGACCCGGGAGCATTTCAGCATCCGAAATGGAAATCAGGATTTCCTTATATTTGAAATTTGGGTTGGGATGTGAATTTATGCTATCGAGGTCCGAATGGAATGCCGAGATCGGAAATAGTTCCGTATAGTCATTTATGACTTGCCTGCAAAATTTGGGGTCATTCCGAGTAGTATAGACCCGTTCGGCGCAATGTAATGAATTCTAGAATTTCAAAGTTCTCAAGTTTGATTAATTTTGTTTTGGGGTTGAATTTTGAGTTCCGTTGTTGTTTTTCATGTTCCGGAATATCGAGGGAGTCCGTATCATGAATACATACTTGCCGGTGCTTTTGGACGGGGTCCCGGGGGGCTGGGGGTGTTTTAGACCCCCGAGAGCTAAGTTAGAAAAACCAGAAAATTTCCTGTCTGGTTTCCTTCTCTGCGATCGCAGAGGGATGATTGCGATCGCTGAGAGGGATCTCATCTGGGCTAAATTTTGTTCTCTGCGATCGCAGACATCACCCTGTGATCACATAAGTCTTTTCCCCCACTCTCTGCGAACGCAGACTCACTCCTACGATCGCACAAGTCACCTACCTACCCCCCCTAATGATTGTTCCTCTCTACGGTCGGAGACCTCACTCCTGAGATCGCATAAGCCTACCTCCCTACCCTCTGCGTTCGCAGGCCCCATCTATGCGATCTCATAGTGCTTCCTGGGGGCCAGGGTCATTTGTTCTCCGCGATCGCAGGCCTGATGTCGCGATCGCAGTGAAGGTTTTCCTGGGCAGTATTTAGATGTCCAATTACGGAATTCTTCTTCATTATTAAATACCCAACCTCCATTAGAGCTGCTCAAAGCTAGGGAAAAGTTGTCCAAGGTCAAGTCCTTCCAGGTTAGTATGATTTTCTCTCTAAATTCATGAATTTATTATGGAAATCTAACTAGTTATCTATTAAAATATCAAATCATGGGAAAACTGAGTAAAAATTTCTAGGGCTTTGATAATTAGTGAATTACCCCTTTTTAGCCATGAATTCCTAAATAAATTATGTAATTACGATCCTTAGGCTTCGGGTAATTCATTCCTTCGAGAATTTTCAAAATCCGAACACGTGGGCCCGGGGTAGAAATTTCAAAAACCTTCAAGAATACTATATTTTGGGATTTCTTGTTAATTCTTATTCTTGGAGCATAAATTGATTCAATTATGCTATGTTTGGCTAGTTGTGAGCCGTCGAGGGTAGTTTCAGAATTTCGGGCACATCTTTTGATCCGGTCCTTGGTCCGAGGAGTGCTTTTATCGAGGTGAGTCTCATTTCTAACCTCGTAAGAGGGAAATTGTCCCTCTAGGTAACCCTGTTTGCTATGTGATCTTGTTTGGGGATTACGTACGCACGGAGTGACGAGAGTCCGTACGTAGTGGCTATTACTGCTCCATCCGGGTAGTTAGGACACAACATGCTCATTGTTTTCCCCTGTTGTAGCATATATATGACTTGTATACTTGTGTGATTGGTATTGTTGTCTTTGAACGTTGTGATACTTGGCTTGATTTAAGTGTGATAAGAGAATCACGGGATGCCATCGGGCCGTACGCCACGGCAGAGTGATGATTGATTATATTATGGGATCGGGCCGTACGCCACAGCAGAGTGATGATTGATTATATTATGGGATCGGGCCGTACGCCACGACAGAGTGATGGTTGATTATATTATGGGATCGGTCCGTACGCCACAGCAGAGTGATGATTGATTATATTATGGGATCGGCCTGTACGCCACGGCGAGATTGAGACTACAAGGGTGGGATCGGGCCATACGCCACGGCGAGATTGAGACTACAAGGGTGGGATCGGGTCGTACGCCACGGCGAGATTGAGACTTACCATATGGGAGCGGGCCGTACGCCATGGAGGATACCAACTTGTTTGATTTGAGATTGTTATTTGATGCCGGATATTGATGTACTTGATCATTTGTTTTACTTGCCTACAGTTTTCTTTACATTCTGCTTACTTTTCTACTGTTGGACCTTAGTGAGTACCGAGTCGACCTCTCGTCACTACTTCTACGAGATTAGACGGGATACTCACTGGGTACATATTCATATATATGTACTCATGTTGCACTTTCTTTCTTTTTCTGTACTTGACTGTACAGGTCCGGAGGCTGGTCCATCTGATTTCCAAGCCGGTGCCAGATATTGATACGTGGTCATACTTCACGGTGAGCTGCTTTCCTGGCGACTTCCGAGCAGCACCCTGGAGTCCCTTTTGTTATGATATCTGTCTATTTCATTCAGACTGAGACCCTGTATATGTTGTAGTCATTGTATATTCAGTAGCTGCCCCTGACACTCGTAACACTAGTTCCTGGCACACACGCGGTATATATCTTTTTGGGGGTTTTGGGTTGTATATCCATGTGTATGTCTTATTTCGGCCTTGTCTCTACTATGATTTTACCTTCACTCAAGGCTAGTATCGTGATAGTTGTTAATAACTTGTAATCATTGACTTGTTTGATCGAATGGGAAGGGTATCACTTAGTAAAAGTTATATCGGCTTGCCTAACCCCGCTGTTGGGCGCCATCGTGGCCTGAATTAGGATTTGGGTCGTGACATCGCCCAAGTCAAATCCGAATACACTGAGTGGAAGGCACGGATGGATGTCCTTGTTGCGGCCAAAAAATAAGCATTGGCAAAAGTGTCTGCCCTCGAAATTCAACTTCACAATGCTCGAGAGAGAAATTCAGTTCAGGTAGGCAGGATAACCGAGCTCGAAGCTGATCTTACGAAGGTGAAGGCCGAAATTGAGGAAGCCCGAGCCGAAGCCAAAGATATACAAGTAAAGGCCGACAAGAAGGTTGACATCTATTTGAATGATGTTGTTGATGCTCAAATGGAGTTGAGGGGGGCCTCTGACCGATAGAAAAGAAGCAACGACTATGTCCGATGCAGATCTCGGAGGGAAACCCTCGAGGAGATCCATGCGAAGGGCTTCGATCTCTCCGAGGAGATAGAGCAGGCTAAGGCGGACGAGACTAATGCCAAGTTCCTCCTTTCTTCCGATTATAAAGTCGATGGTGAAGATGATGAAGAAAAGGCTAACGAGAAGGCTGGTTCCGAGGGGGTTGATGAAGACAAAGTCCCCGATGATAGAATAGGTCTTCTTTGACTTCTGTAAAAGGGCTCCATGTGGGAGTATTGTAAATGTAATTTTGTACCATTATCTCGATATAAAGAAATCTTTTGTTCTGTCTTTGAGTAAATTTCCCTCTTGCCTTTGCTTTTGCTTTTGAAATTTGATACTTGTCGGTGATTAGTCCGATGTGTTGGACTTAGAATATAAAACCCTTAGGTTTTTGTGCTTTGATCGATGACCGATAATAAGAGACCACTTAGGGCTTGAACTTTGAGCTAAGCTTTAGCTCGGGACTTTCGAGTCCGAACTTAGATGAGGTCTCGAGCACAGTGTGCTTTGGACTTTAAGTTCTTTAGGTATCGACCCTTAGGCTTTAAAACATCGTCCCTTAGGCTCTTTTCAATTTGGCCCTTAGGCTCTTACATATAGGCCCTTAAGCTCTTTCTAGATTGGGTCAATTCGACCTCTAAAATGGCTACAATTTTCCCCCATTCTGGCTAAAGACTTTTTAAAAATTTTGTTATGCCCTGGCATGTTTTTATATTCGTTCGACTTTACGACGGTTCGAGTGATAGGAACCTTGATTACAAGTCGATGTGTGACGAAAATTGAGTGCCTCGTGAGGTTCTCTCAAAGGTTGATTTTTGCGAAGCCTTTACATTGTTTGGAGCTAATATTATTGAAGCTCATTTCCTTATGCCGATGGTAGCCTAATTAACCAGTTTCTTCGAAGCATTTGAAGGCCTTTAGTTTTATGGCGGAAGTCGGACGTCTACGAGCCGCATTATTTCGGCCGTAGCCTTTTCATATGGCCGTAGTATTTATATTTGGTCGTAGGCTTTAGTCCTCGGGTGAGAGGACCTCAGCCTTAATATTGAGGGTATGCCTTTTTAGGGGTCTTACAAGTTCGAATATATAGCCTTGCCTTAATATCGGGGGTATGCCTTTTTAAGGTCTTATAAGTTTGAGTATGCCTCGTTGAGGTCTTATAAGTTTGAGTATGCCTCGTTGAGGTCTTATAAGTTCGATTTTGCATCATCGAGGTCTTATAGATTTGATGTTGCCTCGTTGAGGTCTTATATATTCGATGTTGCCTCATTGAGGTCTTATAGATTCGATGTTACCTCATTGAGGTCTTATAGGTTTGATGTCTTTGATGACTCGATAAGTTGACTGTCGATGACAGTCCCTGAGTGTTCGGGGGTATTTGGCCCTTGAGCCGTTTCATGTGAAAATAGTAAATTTCTTTGAGGCGCAAAGTGTTTTTGATAAATAAGAATGCTTCTTCGACTACTTGATACATGCATGTTTTTTCCATAGGGGGCTCGACTATTCTACACGGATATGGTTCATTTGACCGTTTGGCTCATTACAATATTCTCTTATCGAGGCCCTCTTTGGCATAACTTTTTTTTTTTTTTAAAAAGTAACCTCCGAGGGTGATGCCCCCTAGTATTCGAGGTTGATTTGAAAAGAAGCCTTGAATACTTGTTGAGTTTTCCTTAGGTAGCATATAGATGTTTCCTCATTAAAAACCTTGCCGGTAAAACCCATTTGGAATAAAACCTGATCTAAGGGAAAACAACTTCAATGCATGCTTTAAAACCCAAGGTCTTCGAGCTGAAGGGTGCTTCGATATCTCCAATCGAAAACATGTAAGAAGTTAGTATGAAATATAAATTAAAAGGGAGAAGGTTATACCTTAGCAATAATAGCATTTGAGCATCGATATGTTCCAATTGCTTGGTAGTTGCTCGCCTTCTATAGTGCTTAGCTTGTAGGATCCTTTGCCTACTACTCTGAGGACGCGGTACGGTCCTTCCCAACAAGGGCCTAGCTTCCCTTCATTTGGGTTTCGAGTGTTGAGGGTGACTTTCCTTAGAACTAAGTCCCCGACTCCGAAGCAACGGAGGTTCATTCTTCTGTTGTAGTACCTTTCGATCCTTTGTTTTTGAGCGGCCATTCAAACTAGTGCGGCCTCGCGCTTTTCATCTAGTAGCTCGAGGGCGGTGTTCATGGCCTCGTTGTTTAAGTCCTCGGTGGCATGCTAAAATCTGACCTCGGTTCCCCGACTTCGACTGGTATCAATTCCTCGGGCCCATATACCAAAGAGAACAGGGTCTCCCCTGTGCTTGACTTCGAAGTTGTTCTATATTCCCACAGTACTTCGGGAAGCACTTCTCTCCACTTCCCCTTCGCATTCTCTAACCTCTTCTTTATGTTTTGAATGATAGTTTTGTTCGTGGAATCGGCCTGACCATTTGCACTTGGGTGGTAAGGCGTCGATAGGATCCTTTTGATTTTATGATCCTCGAGGAATTTCGTCACCTTGTGAACTGCTTCCCGTTATCACATGTAATCTCGGAGGGGATCCCGAAGCGGCATATGATGTGGTCCCATATGAAGTCGATGGCTTCTTTTTCTCTTATCTTCTCGAAGGCCTACGCTTCTACCCATTTCAAGAAGTAGTCAGTCATAAATAAGATAAATCTAGCTTTACCTGGCGCCGTTGGTAGGGGGCTGATGATGTCCATCCCCCATTTCATGAATGGCCACGGGGATAGAACTGAGTGTAGTTGTTCACCGGGTTGACGAATCATTGGTGAGAATCTTTGGCATTTATCACATCTTCGAACAAATTCCTTGGTGTCCTTTTCCATGTTATCCCAATAGTAACCTGCTCTGATAACTTTTTGAACTAAAGAATCGGTGCCAGAGTGGTTTCCACAAGTGCCTTCGTGGAATTCTCGTAACACATAGTCGGTCTCCCCTGGTCCGAAGCATAATGCTAGTGGTCCGTCGAAGGTCCTTTTGTACAATGTTCCATTCTCTTCGAGTGAAAATCGGGCTGCTTTGGCTCGAAGGGCCCTCGATTCTTTTGGGTCCATGGGGAGCTTCTCATATCTCAAGTAGTCGATGTACTTGTTCCTCCAATCACATGTTAGACTCATTGAGTTGATTTTGGCATGGATAGTTGTACGACAGTCCCCGGGACTATGTCATCTTCTTCGACAGATGAACCCAAGTTCGCGAGTGCATAAGCCTCGTCGTTCTGTTCTTGAGGTATGTGAACCAGGGTCTACTCTTTGAAGCGATGCAATGTCACTTGAAGCTTGTCTAAGTATCTTTGCATCCTATCTTCTCAAACCTCGAAGCTCCCATTTACTTGGTTTACGACCAGAAAAGAGTCACATTTTGCTTCGATGCCCTCTGCTCCTAGGCCTTTGGCTAGTTCGAGACCTGCAATCATGGCCTCATTGTTAGTCAACTTCAAAGTTTTTATAGATTGTCTAATTGTGCCGCCTGTAGCCGGTTTTAGAACTATACCGAGCCTGGACCCTTTCACATTCGAGATCCTGTCAGTGAAGAGGGTCTATACCTCCGATGATGTGCCCGTTTTTAACAAGATTTCTTTCTCTACTTCGAGCATGAGGGCAGGCGTAAAATCGGCCACGAAGTCTGCCAAAATTTGAGACTTAATAGTCGTTCGGGGTTGATACTCGATACCATACCCTCCGAGTTCGATGGCCCATTTGGCCAATCGGCCCGATAATTCGGGCTTATGCAAGATTTTTCGAAGAGGATATGTTGTTAATACACATATAGGGTGACATTGAAAGTAAGGTTTAAATTTCATAGATGAACTTACTAATGCAAGAACTAGTTTTTCTAAGTGCGTATTCCTGGTTTCAGCATCTCCTAAGGTCCGACTTATGTAATAGACAGGGGATTGCGTACCTTGTTCTTCTCGAACCAACACACCACTTACCACTACTTCGGATACGGCCAAATATAATTATAGTGTTTCATCCTCCTTCGGGGTATGAAGCAAAGGTGGGCTCGAGAGATACCGCTTTAATTCTTCCAAAGCATGTTGGCATTCCGGAGTCCACTCGAAGTTGTTTTTCTTCTTGAGTAGGGATAAAAAGTGATGACTCTGATCTGATGACCTCGAGATAAATCGGCCTAAGGACGTTATCCGCCTGGTCAGCCGTTGTACAGCTTTCACATTGTTCACCACGGTGATCTCCTTGATGGCTTTGATTTTCTCGGGGTTGATCTCGATCCCCCTATTCGACACCATGAAACCCAAAAATTTGCCCGATCCGACTCTGAAAGCGCATTTTTTAGGGTTGAGCTTCATGTTGTACCTTCTTAGGATATCGAATGTTTCCTGCAAATGAGTCAAATGGTCCTCTACACGTAGGGACTTAACTATCATGTCATCAGTGTAAACTTCCATAGATTTGCCTATTTCATATTCGCACATCTTATTGACTAGGCATTGATATGTGGCTCCCGCATTTTTTAGCCTGAATGGCATTACGTTATAACAATATGTACCATACTTCGTGATGAACGAAGTCTTTTCCTGGTCCCCCGGGTTCATTTGAATTTGATTGTACCCGGAGTAGGCATCAAAAAGAGTAAGGATCTTGTGGCCAGCCGTAGCATCGATTAAACGATCGATATTGGGAAATGGAAATGAGTCTTTAGGGCATGATTTATTCAAATCCTTGTAATCTACACACATTCTCAATTTATTTCCCTTTTTAGGGACTACTACTACGTTAGCTAGCCATTCGAGGTATTTTATATCCCTAATGGATCCTATTTTGAGAAGTTTCGTTACCTCGTCTTTGACGAATTCATGCTTTAACTCGGACTGAGGTCTCCTTTTTTGCTTCACCGGTTTGAACCTAGGATCGACACTTAATCGATGGGTGGTTATCTCTGGTGGGATCCCTGTCATATCTTTCTTTCTAGAAGATGCTCGATCAATACGGCCTACTCGAGCTCTTCGATTGTGGACTTCGTTGCATCTGACTCCTTGGGGGAAATAAAGGCTCGAGGGGTGAGGAAGTCTTGTTCATCGTCTTCGACCACCTTCTCACCAATCACATGTCCCTCGGGTTCAACCGAGGGTATAGACTCTGGTTGCTATTTGGCTATCTGCTTGTCTCTTGACTTCTCCGAGGTGGAAGGCGTCGATACGGGTGCCAAATCGTGCACCGCGAATATCTCCTTAGCTGCATGCTGCTCTCCATACACTATTTTTACGCCATCCTTTGTTGGGAACTTTATCATTTGTTGAAGGGTTGATGGCACTACCCTCATGCTATGTATCCATGGCCTTCTAAGTAAGGCATTGTACCTCATATCACTTTCGATGACATGAAACTTGGTCTTGAATTGTACCGGCCACGTAGACTGGGAGGATGATTTCCCTCTTCGTCGTTTCACTTGCCATATTGAATCCATTCAGGACTCGAGAGGGGGAGATGATTTGGTCGAGCAGCCCGAGCTGCTCCACGACCCTCGACCTGATTATATTGGGCCGAGCTACCTGGATCCAACATCACACATTTAATTTGAACTTTATTTAGAAGGAAAGAAATTATTAGTGCATCATTATGAGGCTGAGATAGGGCATCGATGCCTTCTTCGCAGAATGTAAGAGCATCCTCGGGTATGTAGCTCCGAGTCCGCTTTTTTTTTTTGATGGATAATTTTATTCATTTGAAAATGGGTCCATGTGGGACGTCGGCTCCTCCGATGATCATATGAATGATATGTTGCGGCTCCTCCTATTCATTTTTCCTGTTTGCATCTCTCTCTCGAAAATGATTCTTGGCCCGGTCACTGAGGAACTCTCGAAGGTTCCCTTCGTTGAACAATCGGGCTACCTCATCTCGAAGTTGTCTGCAGTCCTCGGTCCTATGACCATGAGTACCGTGGTACTTGCACATCACGTTGGGGTTCCTCTGGGAAGGATTTGACTGCATGGGCTTGGGCCACCTGGTATCCCTGATCTTGCCTATGGCTGATACGATGTTTAAGGCATCGATGTTGAAGTTGTACTCTGACAATCAGGGTGCCTCCAATGATCCCGAATGCCTATCGAACTCGGTTTTGCTCATGAGTCCCCGAGAACTTTGGCCTCGATCTTCCCTTCGATCATTTCGAGGTATATTACGCCTCGAAGTGTTTCTTCGGTCTTCGACATATGGTTGGTATCTTTCCTTGTTCGGTCTCGTCTCCCTTTTTGCATTACTTGACTCTTTTGTTAATAGCCTGCTTGGATATACTGAGCCCAAAGGGGCTCCCAATTGGTCGTCCTCGACCCTGATTTTCGATTGGTACCTGTTGTGCACATCCCCCCAAGTTACGGTAGGATACTCGATCAAATTTTGCTTTAGCTGCTTCGAAGTTATTGAGCTTCGCTCATTCAGTCCTTGGGTGAAGGCTTGCACTGCCCAGTCATCGGAGACTGGTGGTAGTTCCATTCGCTCCATCTGGAAGCGGGATATGAGCTCCCTTAGCATCTCGTCCTCTTTTTGTTTGATTTTGAAGACATCAGACTTCCATGTAGCAACTTTTATGGCACCAGCATGTGCCTTCACAAATGAGTCTGCCAACATGTCAAACGAATCTATTGAGTTCGGAGGGAGGTTATGATACCACATCATGGCCCCCTTGGACAAGGTTTCTCCAAATTTCTTCAACAGGACAGACTCGATCTCGTTGTCCTTTAAGTCATTTCCTTTTATACCACAAGTATATATGGTGATATGTTCGTTGGGATCTGTGGTCCCATTGTACTTTGGGATATCAGGCATCCTAAACTTCTTCGGAATGGGCTTCAGAGCCGCATTTGATGGAAGTGATTTTTGCACGAACTTCTTCGAATCTACTCCCTTCAAAATCGGAGGTGCGCCCGGGATCTGGTCGACCCTCGAATATAAGTTTCATTTTTTTTGTTGGCCTCTATCTTCTTTTCTCCTGACTCGATCCGTTTGGTGAGGTCCTCGAGCATTTTCATAATAGTGGGATCAGCTCCTCACCCATTATTGCTTAGTCTTTCTGGGGTTGGCTCAACTCGAGGAGCCGTTTCTGGTCCTGCTGTGCTTGGAGTTTTTTGTTGACTCTGTAGAGGAGCAATAACCACTTGATATGCTTGTAACATTTCAAAATTACTTGCAAACTAACTTCTCTTTCTTCTCGAGCTTGTGTTCTTTGCGCGTCATGTTGGTCACCTCCGCACACACTTCCATCAGTATCGTTATCCAAATCGACGTGCAAAGAATTGCATGATCCTACATCGACAGGGATTGGTGCTGGTGCTACCCCAGGGTTTTGCGGTGGTACACCGGCGACTGAGGTTGTTGCACTGTTCTCTCCATGGTACTCAAGACCGTTGTTTCCATGTGCGTTTGCTGAGTTAGACATATTTTTTATCTGAAATCAAAGAATCTTGGACAAGAAAAAGTGTGATGAATAACTTGTGTTATCAGAAATCTAGCACCAAAACAATCACTATTATTTTTAGCCCCATGGTGGGCGCCAAACTGTTTACCTTGAAAATGGTGTTAACATTATAGTTGATTTGTGGTTCTAAAAATATGTGATTTATTCTAATACTAGTTAATAATCAAGAAATGATAAGTGTAAGTAAGAAAAATGTGATAGTCAAACCAGTGTTGTCACGGAACTGGGGGCCTCGAGCTCAGTAATCTCGGGGGTCTCGAGGTTGGTCTTAAGCAGTTAATGATGAACAATAAATGGAGAACAATAAAGCTGAGGAATAATGTAGAGCACGTTAAACGAAAAGAGCATAGAATGCTCTATTGCAGTGAATGATGTGTGTTACAAAAATGATTGGTGTCACCTTTATATAGGAGGGGAAAATTCCAACATAGTACATATCTAATTATGACAAAGAATGCTATTGGTACAGCTGTATAACGGCCTAGTACGAACTTGTACTATATCTTGCAGATCTTATAAGCACTAACCGCGTGTCCTTGGGAATTTTTCGTTTTTTTGTGACGGTAATCGATTTTGCACAGCTTCGAGATAGGCTGTAATGGGCCTTCGATGTTTTCTCTCGAGGTATGCCTAATTGAGGTCGAACTTCTGACTCTGTTTCTGCTTCGAGCCTCTCGAGCTTGCCATAAAAGCCTTGATATACCGCATACAGTGGTGTTCTCCAGATCGAAATATTCTGCATGGAATGAGTTCACACCTAACATTCTTACGAACGTGTCACTTTCTAGAAATTATAATTGTATCTCTTGCAATTTGAATTGTCAAGACACCCAGCTTGTTGAAACTAGTTGGGTGAAGCTAAATTCGAATTTGGAAGCTTGTGGGACGATTTGAGGAGGATTGTGTAGACAATAAATATGCGATAAAAAAATAATCAAGTCTAAAAAGTATTGCAACAATTTTAATATTTTATTTCAAGTAATTTGGGTGAAACTCTGGACAGAAACTTCAAACATTTTGTCTTTAAGTAGAAACGGCTAAACTTACAAAGTGTTATTAAAATGTGGCTATACCTTAAATAGGGGTCCTCCAAGTGGCTATTTATGCATTTCTCCCATCACAAAGTGCACCCGCTCTATATGGTTGATCATAATTTCACCACTCCTTTCAGATGATTTTTTATTCCTTCGATTCTCTTTTGTTCCTTCTGAGTATGAGGAAACTATAAAAACAGGAAACTTGAAATTAACAAAATACTACTAATTTTATAAGAGAAAAGGAGAAGAAAAATGGCATGGTCTCCATTTTCTTCTTCCTCTTCTTTTACCAGTCTTTTCTGCTGTTCACTCATTACTACTCCTAACCTTAATCCAACAAATTCCCTTTTCAAAACCTCCTCTTTACTTCATACTTTGTTCCATCACCACCCAATTATTCACAAACGAAATGGGTCTCAACAACCACTACACCCACGTAGAATTTCTTCCAAGAATCATCATCTCCACCTCAACTCACGCAGCAAAAAGTTCATTTCTTTTTCAAAAACCAAGGCCACTGAATCCAGTCTTGATGAGCAACCATCATCATCAGAACAACTAGACTGTGTGGGAACTGGGCTAGACGTGGAGTGTGTAGTGAACCCATCTGAGCAATTGTCCAAAGACTCAAACTTTATGTTTCAAAATGTTGAAAAAGATGAAGGGGTGTCGTCTTTGGAGTTGCTTTGGACGATATGGGAATGGGGTTTGCTAATCTCGCCTTTCTTCTTTTGGGGTACAGCTATGGTAGCAATGAAGGAGGTTTTACCAAAGACTGGCCCTTTTTTCGTTTCAGCATTTAGGTTGATTCCAGCTGGTTTCATGTTGGTCGGTTTTGCTGCTTTAAGGGGTAGGAATTTCCCCTCGGGGTTCAATGCTTGGCTTTCTATTACACTCTTTGCTCTTGTTGATGCTGCTTGTTTTCAGGTATCTTTCTTCAGTATCTGATCAATAGTTTTACTTAAGCTAACATTGGTGATTGTGTACTGAATTATAAGACTTATTTATCATATTGGAAATGAAATAGGTCTGAATAGGGAATGGACAAAGAATTTTAATATTGGCTCACCCCAGGGACGGAATTCAACCCTTGTATATATCATGCAATTTATAATGGGGTGCGGCCGTTCCCCGGACCCTGCGCGAATGCCGGATGCTTTGTGCACCGGGGCTACCCTTTTAATAAACATGGATGATTGATAAATAAGTAAATATTTTTAGCCCCCTTGCTTCCAGGTGGTTCTGCCCCTGGCTGACCCCATAAATTTGGGATTGAGTCCGAGTCGAATAATTTATTGATTTAGGTAGTTACAGAATAAAGCATGATCGCAAACACCATATAAACTTGATAATGGGGAATAACAAACAGGGGTATAGGCAGTCTTCAAAAACTAGCGTTTCTTTCTCTGTTGGTTTAGTTCACCATTAGGAGGAATGAGATGCCGGATTTGACTGCTACGATTACCTGTGTTAATTGTGTTAAGCTTTCAGTGATGCACAAAGTACTATTCATTGGGCCAGCAATGTGTCTCATTAAATGTATATGGTGGACAGGGATTTCTTGCAGAAGGACTTCAGAGGACATCTGCTGGCTTAGGCAGTGTAAGATGAACTTTACTTTCTCATTGCAGTTTGATGTCTTATGCCAATATTGAATTTAGTACAACAACAACAACTATGCCTCAATTCCAAACAAGTTGAGGCTCATATGGAATTTATTAAGTGTATAATTCTTTCCTTGTGAGGTTGTGACCAATATTTACGAAGACGAAACTGCAAGCCATAAGCAGTTCAAGGTGCTGTACATAATTGTATTTTGCATTTAGCACCATAGCAGAGAAATGTTATATTTTATACCTGTCCTACTGTATAGAATTCTGATGGTCCAGCATTCAACCTTTTGAATGGGGCTTTTCTTACTGATGAATTTCAATCAATGGTATACGATTTCTACTCTAATACTGCACTGAGTTTTCCTTAACATCACTCATCATGTTTTTTGGAACATTTGATTGGGCCTTTCTAAATTCAATGATGTTTTATAATAGACTGTTAGCTTTAGTGGTGTAACCAATTAATTACATAGAGTCGAGGGCAAGTAAAGGATAAATTAGCAATTCTCTTGAACTAATCCATGCAGCTAAAAGAAAAGTAAAGTAATTGATGATATTCAAATGATAAGTTGACCTAATTTTGACAAGATTTTATTGTGATTTCAGGTGATAATAGATTCACAGCCTCTGACAGTCGCTGTGCTTGCAGCTTTGTTATTTGGTGAGTCCATAGGTTTTGTTGGAGCTGCAGGTCTTGTGCTCGGGGTGGTGGGCCTTTTACTTCTTGAGGTAATATTATCAGAAAATTACCAATCTCTTTTTATTTTCACAATAATTGTGAATGGCCTTATCCTCACTCTAGAGGCAGTCGATGATAATTAACAGAATACTGATTGGTCCTTCTTTGGTAGGTAGTTGTGTGTGCCTTAAATAAGTCAAAAAGCAGTGGTGAAGAATCTGATACCAAAGACAAAACTTTGGGTATCAGAAATTTAAAAAGTTAAGCAGAGATTTTACCAAATTCATGATTCTGTTGGAATTCACGGCAAACCGGAGACTAGGTAGACGAACATTTGTTCTTTTTCCAAATAAGTAGATAAACATCTCTTTGGTTGGGGTGAAAGAGGACGGGTAGGAGGAGAGTATGTAAAAGCCATTTGGTTAGAGAAAAATGAAGAGGTAGCATGTTAAACCTCTTCAATTGTAGAAAGGATGAAGTGAATCTGATTTATTTTTCCTCCAATCATGCCAAACAACACGAGGGCAATATAAATATTTCACCTTGAAGTGAATCGACCAGTCCACTTCCTCTACCTTCCATCAAATTAACTGTTGAACTTCAAGTGGTATCCATATTCTAGATGTTGCAGATGCTCAATTTTGTTTCTGGTTATGTTATCATCCGAAGACACAATGATGTTGATAGTATATATTGATTGTTCAGTTTGTTTTGTTCTCCGTACATATACTGCAGGGAACCAAGAAGCATACTTATAAAATTTTCCCTATGTTTATATGCTATATGTAGACAAATCTTATGTGTTCAATTTTTTTTATATGTTTACATTTATGTACGTGTAATTTTAGTTCCCTCTCAACTGCAAAGAGGAAGAAGATGATTTTTAACGTGTTTGCAGCAATATTTCTTTTCATTTTTTCTGTGTGTACTAGATCTTAACCTGTTGAAAGTAGGACAATTCAACAACAACAACAACCCACTGTAATCTCACAAGTGGGGTCTGGGGAGGGTAGTGAGTACGCAAACCTTACCCCTACCCCGAGGGAGTAGATATGTTGTTTCCGAAAGACCCTCGGCTCAAGAAGACGAACAGAGACAATAAATAATCACAGAAATAATAACAACAACATAAGAACCAGAAGTAAATGAAAAGCAATAACAATAATAAGTAAATAAGGCCCGGTACTATGAAGAAAGTAGAACAATTCATGACTGTAGATTTGTTTTTAAGTATTCCTCCAGCCCCAGCCATAATAAAACAAAAAGAAAGGAGGGAATACCAATATCTAATTTAGGAGAACACTTTGTAGTCATTAATCCTATTCCTTGTTTTTTTGGTACTAACTGCTCTCAAATAACAGAGTTAATTGTACAGGTACCTGCTCTTTCAGTTGATAATAGCACCTTTTCACTATGGGGAAGTGGAGAGTGGTGGATGCTTCTTGCAGCACAAAGCATGGCTGTTGGCACAGTAATGGTCCGTTGGGTTTCTAAATACTCAGACCCAATCATGGCTACTGGATGGGTTTGTCATATTACTACACTGCTGATTTGAAGTTTATTATATTAGATCCGGTTTTTCACGGTCACTATCTAGAACTAGTGGTTGTGTCATCAAACTGTACGCAACTATAAAATTGGTCTTCGTTCAATTTGTTGCAAAATGCAGTTGTTTGACTTCATAGATTAAACAGGAAGGAAGAAATCCCAAAATTAGCATGATAAAAAGTAATTCACACTAGTATAGTCTTAGCCTGTCCAGTTAGCTCTATGATGGTCATATTCCTTATCAAGTTACTGACAAGAGGCCTCCTGTTAGATGTGTAAGTTCTGCTATCACTTGTATTCTATGCATTGCATTTATTTGTTCTACTCCAAATTCGTCAACCATTCCGGATGTCTGTCTTACAAGCTGAACTTCTGAGCAGTGTGCTTTCATTATCTTAACTGCCTCCGTTTCCTATCTAAAACAAAAAACTTCTCCTTCCTGTATCTGTATTAGAAAAATATTTGTGGCCCTTTCCTAAATCCCACCACCGTTCCACTGCCAAATGTTAAGGTCGACAAAAGGGAATGGACTTTTAACTTCTTTTAACCAGTCATGAAATGTGTGTTCTTTACCTCTTTAAAAATTCCTTTTTCCTTCAATGTTGGTGGTGCATCATCTTATGAGGACTCCCCATGAAACGAATATATTATTCTAAATGGATTAAAGCTCAGGCCCTCACTCCCCATCTCACCACCCGCGACAGAAGCTTAGCACCCAGATCTAACCCAAGACAATTTAATCCTTAGAGTAAGTGTCCTCTACTAGAAAATTGTAGGGTGGGTAGGGTGTCGGTTGGCCATTAACCTTGGATGTGTTGTTAGGAGGCGTTTTGCGGATGTAAAAGCAGGATTCTAACCTTTGCTGAGTGGTGGGATCCTTCAACACCACTTGGATGCTTGGAAGCAAAAAGTAAATTCCACTTTTACAGCTTAATTGTATTGTGAACATTCTGGTTTTTCCATTAATGACAATGTCTCGTGTGGCTATTCTCTTATCCTTACAAAATGATTTCGCTTGCCTAGTCAAAAAAATATTTAGTGAGCAAACATAAAACAGTGAACTGGAAACTTTTTTCATCAATCTAAAAGGAAAGTGCATCAGCTCATAATTGTCGGACCAAGAGAAATATATCTGTTTTTGAACTATTTCTTAAAAAAATAAAAGCTGCTAGGATTTGAAGACGGCCCCCACTAAATTTAGCGGACCTTCACTCTTAAACACAGAAGTGTTTTCTTGCCCATGTTGAACCCTTATATTTATTTCTTGCTCCTCTAGAATGAGCTGATGTTCATTCAAGATTAGAATGGTACTTATCTTTTAACATTGAAAATAAATGGTTGCATGACTGACAACAATGTAATGGTTTGAGTAGAAGGTTTCCAAAGAACAGTGCACTATGATTTCGATGCTCAAATACTGTGCTAACTTCAGATACTTCCATTTCAGCACATGGTAATGGGCGGTCTCCCTCTGGTGGCTATCTCCATTCTCAGTCATGACCCTGTGCTTGGTGGGAATTCTATGGAGCTAACAGCAACTGACTTGTTGGCTTTGCTCTATACCTCAATCTTTGGAAGTGCCATAAGCTATGGTGTTTACTTTTACAACGCAACAAGAGGTTAGATTCAGGTCTCTGAATGTCAAACAATGCATTACACCTTATTAATTTGTCAGTTACGGCCAATTTTGACTAGACTAATCCATTGCAGGTAGCCTGACAAAGCTCAGTTCCCTTACCTTTTTAACTCCAATGTTTGCTTCAATTTTTGGGTAAGCATCCTATCAGAAAATAAATTCCTGAACGAGCCAATGAAAGTTATTTTGATCTCAATCAATGAATTGGTCATCACTTTCAACTACCTATAAGAAGAAATATTTAGGACTACTGTCCAAAGCAGTTGTTTGATTCGGTTTCTATCTTCACTTTTTGGTTTCTACTTTTTTGCTATCTGGATCTGCCTAATTTGTTCAACTCTGATACAGGTTCCTATATCTAGATGAGACATTCACACCCGTGCAACTAGGTGGAGCATTTGTCACAGTGGCTGCAATTTACTTGGTTAACTACAAAAGCGATGCCAAATGATATAGTCAACGGTTGAGTTATCCTCCTTGTGTCTGGAGAGAGAAGAATGCTCAGCTGCTTAATTACTCCATTTTGCAGAAAATACATACACTGTATAGAAAAGATACCAAGATTACATCAAGCACCTGCAACTGTATATCATAGTAGCGTGAAGCTGGAACTTGCTTGGAGGTGGTTTCCCTACCCAACTGTATACCATGATAGCGTGAAGCGTGAGCTTCAAGATGCGTATTATATACTCATTAGGTGTAGTAAATCTGTATAAATGTGAAACTCCATTATTTAGCCCCCATTATGCCTGTCAGAGAACGTAAAAGAATAATTGCAATACAGCAGCTTCTAGTAAATGATTCTGTTGACACTGAAATGAAAATGTTGCAAAGGGTGCAATCATAACTGCAACATATAAATCCTCAAAGAAACTGCATATAACTATAAAGTTGAAGCAGCAGCAGCTGCCATAGATATTGTGTGAGGTCCTCTAGGTGTCCTGTTGCGACCTATTCCACGTTGCTGGTTGTCAGAATCCCTCGTATTTGCAGTAATTCTTCTTTTATCTTCATCCGTATCACGGCCATCTCAGATACTGTATGCTTTTGAAAGGCTAGTGGATTCACATGAAGCCTACTGTAAGATTTTGAAGGAGACCAAGAATCAGCTGAATTTGGTCCTCGGGAGGATGGGGAAAGCCAACACCGCTGACCACCAACAGAACTGTTGCTTCCTGAGGATTCTGGCTCTTCCAAATAACCTCCATCAGTTCTCCTTCCGAAGGTTACATACTTCTGTATGATAGGAGACTTAATAAAGTCATCACTTAGAGCAACCACAGATTCCACATGTGGCTCTTTTATCTGTAACCTCTTTTTACCCTGAGGAGTGGTTCTGAAAGAAGTATCAGTATTCTTGTTAAGTTGCTCAACTGTGGGATTTCTTCTTCTGTCATCAGAGAAAGCACTGGATAGACTGGAACTAGTGCTTGAGTTAAGGTCAGCAACTGCGTCCAATATTGAGCAAGCTTTAGTTACACAAGGTGGGAGTGAAAATGCAGAGTTGCTGCTCTTCTGATGAAAGTTTTGTATGTCCTCAAGCAATAACTCAGTATATGATTGAGTAGGATTTGACTTAACTCCAAGATTAATGTCTAGGTCTCGGGATAGCCTCGAAGACCTGCTTCTTCTCATTTCCTGAGGCACAAGACTTTCGAATCCTAAACCAACCACATTCGCTGTAACTGTTCTCAATGCTTTAGCCTCCTGCTGCTCCTTGACTTTGCCATTAACATTTGTAAGGTCGTAATCTAGAGTTGCTTTGCTGATGCCAAGTATATTCTCAGTTTCTTGCTGAACAACTTTGCCATAACTTACATTTTCTGCATTCAGCTTCTGCATTTGAACCAATGAAAAAACCATATTCATGTCAAATAAATGCCAAATCCAACTGCAAACTCAAAACTGAAGCAGATATAAATCAGTATTGGCCTAATGCGAAAAGCCCAAAACCATGAGCCAATTTACAAATTGGAAACCTTAAAACATTATTTCCAGAGGATAGAAAAGCCAACCTGAGGGTGGATATTGTTATTGATAGGCTTGCGTCCATGAAAGGGCATATGCTCAGTGGTGCCAATCTCACTGAGAGGATTTATTCTGAAAGGAGAATCTTCTTTTTTCCTGGAATTGCTGCGGCTAAGGGACAAAGGCAGCTGTTGGAAATTCTTGTTCTCGTTTGATACCTTTGCATTCACCCTTGCCGGAGACTGGGACCGAGCACGAGGAGATGCAGCACCCACATTTCTCTTCACTTGAATCCTCTGAATAGAAGCTGTAGAAATCAGCTCAGTACCTGGCCTTACATTACTCCCATTAGCATCAGCAGAAGCCAAATTAGCAAAATTGGAAGCCAAAGTAACTGGTGATTCAGATCTTCTACAAGGAGATCTGCTCACCCTTCTGCTACCACCACTTGTATTCTCATTGTCAAAGTCATAACTTTTCTTGGAAATAGACTTTCTACTTCTATTGTAGTTCTTGGTATTATCACAAGATTCTAAGGAAAGACCTTTGTTAGCGGATGAGCGCGTGCTAAGCCTCCCACATTCTACTAAAATAGCATCAACTTCTTCCTTTGTACAACTTGAACTCCTCTTCTTCACTGGTGCTGGTACAATAATAGTAGCATTTTTCTTGCCAGATTCCCCATTACTGTTGTTGGCATTTTCAGTTGCTTTCTTGAAATTATCGTTTGAGTCTTTAGAACAGATAGACCCTTCATGGCTTATCCTGTGTTTGATAACAAAGATTTCTTTTCTCACTGTCTTCTTTTCTACTTGCAGGGTATTTAGTTTGGTTTCTTGATTTGTGCTTGAAACTGCAACAGGAGTAGACGTACTAGTGCTCTTCTTGCTCAGACAACTCCCCATTTTCTTTTTTACCCAAAAATTAAGAAAAAGGAAAGAGAAGAATGTCCAGAAAAAGAAAAGAGGCAAAGGGTCAAAACTCGAGGGGGGGAGGGGGGGGGGGCGTTCCTGTTTTTCTAATATTACAATTAAAAATGGTGAGTTTTAAAGAAGATGGTGATTTCAAGGGAGGTTATATGAATGAGAGATGCAAGCGAGCCAATTCAAAAATAATTTGACTGAGAGAGGGCCGGGGCGGGGCCAGGGCCTGACTGTGTACAGAGCCGTTGTTTGGAACTTATTAATATGTCACGACCTAATTTCACCGGCACTGAGGAGCAAGTGCTCTAAAGTAAGCCTCATCACTATTTTACAAAAAATTGAATAGAGTTTTCTCTGTTTTTGGATTATCCAAAAAATTTCCCTGTCTCAAAATCAACAACCAACCATCCTAATATCAAATCAAACAATCGAAAACTTATCAATTAACCAAAACAAGTCTCCACCATTACTAATCAACCCAATAACAACTAGAATACTAATTTATCTCCAACTTTGATAATAAAGAACGATACCCAACATAAGACTATAATAACAAAATAATACTCATGACACAAAAATAATGACTATGGAGCGACTCGAAGAGTTCAAAGAAAACACCATAACAATAAATAAAATCCCCGCCCACGCGAACAAGTGCGAGGCTCACCAAGAACTATCGACATGTGCGCTCTAATTAACGAAATCCCCGCCCGCGTCAACTGATGTCTCTGTAAAAAAAGAATTAGCGGGGAATGAGTCGCTAGCTCAGTGAGTAATAACACTTAGCCACAACCGTTTTTATTGGGGACAAGTAAGAAAACATGCTAGTATCTCAAACAAAAATAACACCAAAATGCCCTTTCAGAAACAATAAATAATTTTCAGTCTCATCATGTTTTTCTTTTAGTATAATACAATTAACAATTCAGTAGTAAGCTCGGTAACCACTGTAACCAATATTCATATTTGGGAGGTTTCAATGAACGGATCATGTAACGGTAAAGAAGTCAAATATAACGGTAGTCCCTTTTCGAGGGAAATCGATAACGGTACGCTAGTTCTACCTTCCCACTAGTGAGGGTTGTAACTGTAATCGGTAATTACAAGGTGCACCAGGTCTAACGAACCCGCCGTTAGCTACATGATCCTTCAAAGTCCACTCTCATTTATACTTGTCTCTGTAATCCGTATATACTCATATGAAAATATTTTAAATCAATATAGGGCATTTAAGTTCTTACCAAATCGTAAATTTCATTTCGCTAGTAAATTTAAGTAACGGTAAAACATATCTAGTGACAACAAGAATATTTAAAATAACGGTAATCATCTTATGTAACCATTTCGGTAACATCTCGAGTAAAAGAATTGTCCCACATGCAACTCAAAATAATCGGTAACATATTCATATTAAAAATCATGTGCAAATCATGCAAGTTATGAAAACACAAATTGCGGTAAGATTACTACTCACAATACTCGTGTCAAAGTACCAAATGCTTCACCTCAAGCAATTTGAACAAATTCCTACAATCAATCTATAATTACATCATATCGATCTCATGTTAATTTCCTCATTTAGGCTAAATCCATCACTAATTTAGAATACTCAATCCTCTGAATTTTATATTTTATCATCAATTCGCCAAATTATATTTACACATGCTATGAGTAATTTAAATTAGTCCAAAATCTTGTAAATAAAAAGGTATTTATATGGTTTATTCCCCGTACTGTTCAATTTCGTTAATTGTGTGCATAAATTGAAACTGAAATAATATTATCGTCCATAATATTCCTTCTTAATTGGTACTTATCTTTTGTGCTCAATACTAGACTTACCACATTCAAACCCAATTCGATATTGTCATTGCAATATAGTTTAACACCAAAACTCAATCCTTGTACCTTAACTTAACTTACGCCTAACAAAGATCATATATAATGAGACTAGTTTAAGTACAAATACATCAATACCCTTCTTTTCCCAAGTGAATTTATCCTACAGTAACATTGGCCAACTTCCAATTGCATGATTTGCCCAGAATCTCTTATTGCTATTTAATTTCTTATACTTTGTGAAACCCTTCAAATATATGAACTGAGATAAAAAGAATTACCAGAAGAAAAGAACCCATGTGAGAAATTCGAGTATTATCCGTAAAAACAGTACGTATTTAAGATTTCTCAAGGTTTGGTTCCAGCCTTTTTCTTCTTTTTCTTCTTCTTCTCCTTTTGAAATCCCTTTTTTTTGCGTTTTCTGTAGCAGACCTTATTTCCCCCTTTCTCTCTTTCGTTTGCTCTTTTTTTATTTGGTTACATATGGGCTTCAGCCCTTTTTGTAAATCCTTATTTCTTTTTCCTTTTTTTTTGATTTGATTTTTTTTTTATTTTTTTTTATAATTAGTTTATTATTATTATTATTATTATTATTATTATTATTATGCTAATGACCAATACACTCTTATTAAAAATATAGGGTATTACATCCTCCCCAACTTATGAAATTCTGTCTCCGAATTTAACTCAAGTATGTACCTGTAGACTGAAACAAATGGGGGTACTTGCCTCGCATAGTATCTTCTATTTCCCAAGTAGCTTCTTCAACTGTATGATTCCTCCATAAGATTTTTACGAACTCAATTTCTTTTGATCGTAGTTTTCTTACTTGTCTATCAACAATGGCCATCAGATCCTCCTCGTAGGATAACTTCTCATCGAGCGGTATAGTCGGTGCTTCAAGCACATGAGATAAGTCTGATATACATTTTCTTAGCATTTAGACATGAAACACTGGATGAATAAAGGACAACTCAGGAGGAAGTGCCAAACGATAAGCCACCGCTCCCACTCGGTCTAGTATCTCATACGGTCCTATAAACCTGGGGCTTAACTTGCCTCTTTTCCCAAACCACATCACACCTTTCATAGGGGAGACTCGTAGGAACACTTTGTCCCCAATTGTGAACACTAAATCTCTTCTTCTCTTATCAGTATAAGACTTTTTTCTACTTTGAGCTGTAAGCAATCTCTGTCTGATCGACTGGACCTTGTCCATAGCTTTTTGTACTAGATCGGGTCCCAATAAGTTAGTATCACCAGCTTCAAACCATCCAATAGGAGAACAACATCTTCTACCATACAATGCTTCGTACGGTGCCATTTGAATACTGGACTGGAAGATATTGTTGTAAGGAAATTCAGCTAAAGGTAGATAAGCGTCCCGCTACCTCGAAACTCAAGAATGCAAGCTCTCAACATATCCTCCAAGATTTGTATAGTACGTTCAGACTCCACGTTTTTTTGTGGATGAAATGCAGTGCTAAGATCTACTCGTGTACCCAATGCTTCTTGAAAAGATTTCCAAAAGCGTGAAGTGAATTGTGATCCTCTATCAGAGATGATGGATATTGGAACTCCGTGAAGTCGGACAATTTCATTCATAAATATTTGTGCATACCTCACTCCACCATATGTAGTCTTCACTGGCAAAAAGTGTGCTGATTTTTTCAATCGATCTACAATTACCCATACTGAATCATAACCTCTAAGAGTTCGTGGTAGACCGGTGACAAAATCCGTAGTAATTCTTTCCCATTTCCACTCTAGAATCTCAATTTGTTGTAACAGTCCTGCGGGTCGCTGATGCTCAGCCTTGACCTGCTGACAAGTCAAACAACTAGAAACAAAGTTAGCAACATCTTTCTTCATACCTTCCCACCAATAAAATTGCTTCAGGTCATGGTACATTTTTGTGGATCCGGGATGTATGGTGTATTTAGAGTTGTGGGCTTCATCAAGAATAACATGTCTCAACCCATCTACGTCTGCTACACATAGCATGTTTCCCATTCGAAGAACACCATCACTTTCAACAATCATATCCTTGCTTTTACCAGCTAAGGCCTCATCTCTGTATTTGCATGATCGTTCATCCTCATATTGGGTGGACTTAATGCGCTCAACTAATGAAGACTTAACCTGAGCACAAGCCAACAATGCCTCTGAATTTTCGACACTAAATCTGATACATGTATCTTCTAGTCTCTGAATATCTTTGGACAAAAGTCTCTTTGCAGGAGCTATATGTGCCATACTCCCCATAGATTTTCTGATCAATGCATCAGCCACCACATTGGTTTTCCAGGATGATACAGAATAGAACAATCATAGTCTTTGAGTAGTTCCATCCAACGACGCTGCCGAAGGTTCAGATCTCTCTGCTGAAAGATATACTTCAAAATTTTATGGTTAGTATAAATCTCACAAGTTTCGCCGTATAGATAATGCCTCCAATTTTTAGAGCAAATACCACTGCAGGCATCTCCGAATCATGTGTAGGATAGTTTTGCTCGTGCGTTTTCAATTGTCTCGAAGCATAAGCTATAACACGACCATTTTGCACGAGAACACATCCTAATCCCACCCTCGAGGTGTCACAGAATACTATAAATCCTCCAGAACCTGATGGTAAGGCTAATATTGGTGCAGTTGTCATACACGTTTTGAGTTTCTGAAAGATCTACTCACATTCCTCCGTCCACTGAAACTTTGCATTTTTCTGTGTTAGCTTGGTCAATGGCGCTTCTATTATGGAGAAATGCTACACAAAACGCCTGTAACAGACTGCTAAGCCTAAAAAGTTAAGAATCTCTGTAGAAGAAGTAGGTCTGGGCCATTTTTGTAGAGTTTTTGTCTTCTTAGAATCTACCATAATTCCATCTTTGGATACAACATGCCCTAGAAATGATATTGAGTCTAGCCAAAATTTACACTTTGAGAACTTAGCATAAAGTCGATGTTCTCGCAATGTCTGCAACACAGTCCTGAGATGATTCTTGTGTTCTGCTTGGCTACGAGAATATATCAAGATATCATCAATAGATAATATTACAAATCTATCCAGAAACGGCTTGAACACCATATTCATTAAATCCATGAATGCAGCTGGAGCATTAGTCAGTCCGAAAGGCCTCACAAGAAATTCATAGTGCCCGTATCGAGTTCTAAATGAAGTCTTAGAAATATCTTCATCTTCGATTTAAGTTGATGATAACCAGAACGGAGGTCAATCTTTGAAAAGTGGGCTGCTCCTTGTAACTTATCAAACATGTCATCTATACGAGGCAAAGGATATTTATTATGTATTGTTATATTGTTCAACTACCTATATTCAATGCACATTCTCAGGGTTCCGTCTTTATTATTTACGAACAGTACTAGTGCACCCCATGGAGATATACTCGGTCTAATAAAATCCTTATCTAACAAATCTTGTAGTTGTTGTTTTAGCTCCTTCAATTCTGCTGGTGCCATCCGATATGGCGGTATTGATATGGGTTGTGTGTCAGGTGGAAAATCAATACCAAAATCTATTTCTCGTACTGGAGGCAATCCTGGTAAGTCCTCAAGAAATGAATCAAAAAAATCTCTCACTACCGGAACATTTTCTATACTAATTGTTTCTTTTCTTGTGTCATTTACAATAGCTAAGAGACCCAAGCAACCTTTTTTCATAAGTCACTCAGCTTTCATAAAAGATACAACTTTGCAAGTCTCAGGAACCTGACCCCCTTTTACAACAAACCTAAGTTCATTTGGTATCTCAAACTTGACTATCTTTGCATGACAATCGACGATAGCATAACAAGAAGATAACCAATCCATTCCCATCAGCATGTCAAAGTCAATCATATCTAGTACAATAAGATCAGCCAGAGTATCTCTACCCTCAACCCGAATCTGACAAGCACGATACACGTATTCAGCTAATAGAGACTCTCCAACAGGAGTAGCAACTAGAAAAGGATCATTCAATAGCTCAAGTTGTCTACTAAACCTCAAAGCAAAGTACGAGGAGGAGTGAGTAGCTCCTGGTTCAATCTACGCAAGTGCATCAAATGAACAGACAGAAAGAATACATATAAACACAACATTCAAGGCTTGAGCATCCTGTCTAGTAAATGCAAAAACTCTCGCCTGACCTCTACCAATGTTCCTTTGTCCTTGATTCACAGTAGAACAGTCTCCAGCACCTCGACCTCTATTTCCTGTACCTGTAGCACTTGAAATATTACGAGTAGTCTAAGTAGGTGCAGCTGACTGAATAGAATCCTGGTTGAAATTCCTCGGAGGCTGAGGGCAATCCCTCAAGTGATGTCCCAACTGGCCACACCAAAAGCACTCTCCCGTTAGAACACGACACTGGCCCAAATGTGATCTACCATATGTTTGGCAGACTGGAGTAGTGGCATATATCTGCCTAGAATTACGATGTTCAGATGCTGACGGTCCCCTAGTACCCTGTCTGTAATGTGGTGTGTATGTAGTCTGTGAAGACAGGTGTGTCCTTGTCTCGGAACCCTGTTGTTGTTGTCCCTGATTTCCTACTTTTTGACTTTCACTAAAATCGCCATTGAAAGACCCTCATATCTTGGCCTTCTTACGTAAATCACTAGTTGCACGATCATCACGTCCCTTGTTTTAAATTTTTCTAGCAAGGTCGACTACATCAGAGTAGGATAAAGTCTTCATCTGTGGGGCTACTGCAGTGTATAACCGACCTACCAATCCATCAACGAACCTCTAAAATCGAGCTTCTTCGGTAGGCACTAAGTACGGAGCATATCTAGCCAACTTACAAAACTTGGTGTTATATGTTGACACATCCATATCTGGAGTCTGAACCAATCTCTCAAAGTATCTTGCATATTTTTGCATAAGGCTGTCTGGAATAAAATGATTCATGAACAACTTAGTGAACTCGTCCTATGTCAGTGGTGTTGCTCCTGCTGGCATTCAGAGCAACATAGTTTCATACCATGTATTGGCCATATCCTCTAGTTGTATGCTGCGAGCTCCACGACTCTCTCACTAGAACATCCTAGAGCACGTAATGCCTTGAGTGTCCCATCTAAGAAACTTTGAGGATATTCTGAATTATCAGAACCTGTGAATTTTGGTGATTTCAATTTCAGGAACTCTTGTAGGGATACTTCCTTATTTCCAAAAGTCTGAGTCTATGCAGGTGCTTGTGTCTGTAAAGTAGCCTAAGGAGTTGAACTTCCACCCTGAGTAGGCACCAATTACTCTAACACATTCAATAACCTTGCCACTGCGTCTACAGGTAAGGCAACAGTAGGTACAATAGTCGGCACTGGTGGTGGAGCGTCCTGAACTCCTTGCCCTTGCACTTGATCTGGCATAGCAGCTTGGGGTTGACCCATGTTCCCAACTTCAGGTTGATGAGTAGTCTGTCTTCTAGTATGATGAGCCCCAACTTGATCGCCTCCCCGGGTAATACCACGTCCAGTAGATGAGGGTGTGCGTCTCCTAGCCATCTGTGAAAGAAATACTCCAAAGTCAAACTTACGTTATCTCAACGCACAATCAAAGAATGTAAGAAGGGAAAACATTCCTAGATGTTCAGTAGCCTCAAGATCATAACTATGGGCGCCTAAATACCCATGAACAAGACTCTACTAAACATTGATCCATGACTCGGGACTTAAAGCCTAAGGTCTGATACCAACTTTTTCACGACCCAATTTAGGATCGTGACCGGCGCTTAAGAGCAAGTGCTCCCACGTAAGCCTTATCGGTATTTTACAAAAAATCAAACAGAGTTTCCCCTCTTTTTGGACTATCCAAATTTTTTCCGTGTCTCAAAATCAATAACCAACCATCCTAATATCAAACCAAACAATCGAAAACTTATCAATTAACCAAAACAAGTGACCACCATTACTAATCAACCCAATGACAACTAGAAATACTAATTTATCTCCAACTTTGATAATAAAGAACGATACCCAACATAAGACTATAATAACAAAATAATACTCATGACACCAAAATGATGACTATGGAGAGACTCTAAGTGTTCAAAGAAAAGACAATAACAATAAATAAAATCTTCGCCCACACGAACAAGTGCGAGGCTCACCAAGAACTATTGACCTGTGCGCTCTAATTAACGAAATCCCCGCCCGCGTCAAATGTTGTCTCTGTAACTAGTATGGTTGGACTCGGAATTGAATGAATTATTGGGTTTTGTGAGTTTTGTCGGGTTCCGAGGTGCGGGCCCGAGTTGGGCTTTTTTGTTGATTTCGGGCTTTGATTAAAGATTTGATCTTTTATGATCGAGATTGGTTCCTTTGGCATTATTTGATGTTTTTGGTCAGATTTGAGCCGTTCAGAGGTCGGAACGCGCGGGATGACATCCTTGGAGCATCGCTTGGCTTGCTCGGTATGGGTATCAGCTCGTTCGAGGTAATTAACTCTTCTAAGCTTAGTGTTGAGGGTATGAAACCCCCTATTATGTGTTATGTGATTGGTATTAAGGTGACACACATGCTAGGTGACGGGCGTGTGGGTGTGCACCCTGTGAATTGGGACTCTATTGTTCCCATGGTCCTGTATAGTGGCCCTATTCTATTGATAATTGTGTTTTCCGCATGTGATAAAGCAATTGAGCTGTCAATTATGCTAAACATCATGTTTATGCCTTATGCTAATATTGTTGCAACCATAGCGGTCCTTCTTGCCGTCATCTCATCGATTTCATTAATATTTCATACTTAGTCACATTCATGCATTCACATCATAGTCTCAGTTGTTGCTTATTCATACATCATATCATTATTACGGGTCAATTTTCATGACATTGTGAGCCTATGGGTGAGACTGGAGAGATTGATGACTAAGTGAGGCCGAGAGCCTGATTATGAGTGACAATTATGGGATCGGGCCGCACACGCAACATGTTATATTGATTTATGCCTGGATTGGCTTATGATAGCGTTTGGGCTGTAGGAGCCCCTCCGGAGTATGTAACACACACCTAGTGAACGCGATTGATTATATTCAGGGATGGATATTCCATGGTATAGAGATGGATCCTCTCCATGAGGATGGATTGGCCTGTTTCCTCGGTATTGGAGACTGATGATCAATGATGTGTATATTTGGGGATGGATCTTCCCTAGGACGCACATGCCATATACAATACCGAGTGGTTGAACATTAATATATCATTCATCTTCCCTGGACATGGATCTTGTCCGAAGCATTATATACTTGGAGATGGATCTTCTCCATAGGGCTGGATTGGCCTTCCTCGGTACTGATTGAGTGCTGATCAGTGATATATATATTCGGGATTGATCTTCCCCGGGCTGTATGGGCCATATACAGTACCGAGGGGTGAGCATGATGAGTGGAAAGTGTGAGATAGTGAGATTGAGTACTCCAAGAGTGTGAGTACATGATTCATCTCTGGCATACATGGCATTGGCATGCATACATGACATACATGCATAGAGATGCATTTTTCTCATGTTGTACGGTATTACGTTATTCATGATCTTTACACACGTTTTTATGTGGGCATAGAGAGAGATTTTATACTCGTTATTTGTAAAGAAAATGGAACTTCTCACTTACTGGTGAAAGGATTTTTTTAAAAAATTATAGTTTTCAAACTTACCCGTTCTTTTGGCATTTCTGGGAAAGAATTGAACTTTTACTAAGAACACTGAAAAAGGCATGCCTATTTTTGGGATCTGCGAACAAGTTAAGTATTTTACTTCTGAGATAAACCCTTTATACTTGCATTTGTGTTTTTATGAACTCTTGTGTAAATGTAGGTGTTGGACCCGACCCGGTGTTAGCTCGTCACTGCTTTCAACCTAACTTTAGGTTTGTTACTTACTCAGTACATGGGGTCGGTTGTACTGATACTACCCTTATGCACATTGCGTACAGATGTTGGTTGCGGTTGTTGTTGTGCTCGAGGGTTGCTGAATTTGAAGATGTACCTGCATCCCTGTTGCAGTTGCCTTTGTTGTTCGGGTAGCCTTAGATTAAATTATGTTGTTTATGTACTTTTCCAACAGACTATGTATTATTTATTTCCGCTTTGTAAACTTTATTCTTATAAGCTCATGAATTGTACTACCAGTCCTTAGGAAATGTGATAGTTCCATATAATTTATTTTTGATTAATTGACTTATTAATGTTATTGGAATTGGATAGTTATAAGTTGGCTTACCTAGAGGTTTGGGTTAGGTGCCATCACTGCTAGTGGATTTGGGATCGTGACAGATTGGTATCAGAGCCCTAGATTCATAGATTATACAAGTCATGAGCAAGTGTCTAGTAGAGTTTTGTGGATCGGTATGATGACATCCATACCTATCTTCGAGAGGCTATAGGACATTTAGGAAATACTCCCCGTCTTTATTTCCTTATCGTGCGACAATGATTGATCTTGAAGTGTAACTCCTTAAATTCCTCCCATGCATTCGTATGTGCACATGAGCGCTCGGTATCAATTGTGCATCGACGACTTGTGATTTCCATGGTTGAGGTGCGAGATGTGATTTTGGCATATTAATGATGGGTCAATCTGGAGGACTTGAGGCTGGGTCTTGTTTATGTCTTGATTGCTGAGATTTCAATTTTGTGAGCACGAGCATTTGGGACTTATATGTCCGTTTGTGTCCTAATTGGTGGGTTTTTGTGGCTGGATGACTATGTGGTGTGTATGATTTGATGGTGAGATGTGTTCATATTGTTTGAATGTAACAAGAAGAGTTTGTTGTAGATGTAGCAAGGACTATTGGGTGTTTGACTTCTGTGTTGAGTTGACATACGACCTCGAGCTATGGGTATGTTGATGGACCTCTCATGTAGTTTAGTTGAGGAGTGAAGTAGATTTCATGTTGTGAGATGATTTTAGACTCAGGAAGATTGAGTGATTACGTAATGTTTATGATTGTGGAAGGGTATAGAGAGAGGTCATCTTGAAGCAAAGAAGATGGGTTATCTCCTGCGGGGTGTCCTGAGATTGTGTGGTCCCTATGTCATGTTGTAGCGAGTTCTCTTTTACTAGTGAAAATGTATGTGTTGCAATTTGAGTTTGGATTTCTTGCGAGAGTGGGCTTGGCTGTTACAAGGGTGAATGCAAGATTTGCAGATGATTTGAAATACTAGATGGGTTGTGTTACATGTGCTTATGAAGGATTTAGTTGAATCTCACAATGGTATTATGACTGAAGTGGAGTATGGGCATTGTGAGTTTTTATATGTTTTGGTCTATGTCTTTGAGTCAAGTGGGGGATCCTGCTATTGACAAGTTGATTTCACGGTTATGTGATGTATTGATTTCAATTTGAGGGATACTGGTGAATTAGTTATGGCCTACAGAGGTTGAGATCGAGGATGACTCAAGTAAAGGAAATTGTGGATAAGGGTTGTATTATGGATGATTTAGTTGTTATTTGTGAAGGATGTAGCGTGCATGGAGTAGGGATTTTCTCGGTTGTTTTAGGAGTGTGGGTTATTTCCCTGGGTGTTATTGCGCTAATGGTGCACAGGTCGGTCGGTTCATTTGATCAGTTTAAATTGAAATCTGAGTAGAGTGGAAGACTCTCAAGAATGATTATAATGGATGCAAGGTCTAAATGTGGCAATTGAGAATTTTGCAGATTTGTACATGGCTAGAATCGAAGGGTTGCATTGATCGTGTCGAGACTCGCGGTATTTCAATATCATTATGGATGATACATTCAGTATCAGGAAGGTAAGGTGAACCGCTTAAATTCACAGAAGGTCTCTTCAGAGCGGGTATCTCGGTTATGGTGCTTTTGGGGGTGCTTAAGAAGGAATGCAACGGTTTATGAGCTTTAGGAGGGTGTGGTCTTATGCTAATGTTCGTGGGGCAAGTTTTTGTTGAGGATAGTAGTGTACTAACAAGGAAAAGTATCAATTTGAAGGTAATTCATAAGGGACTTAGAGTATTAGGACAACTTGGTAGTATGTTGGATCGGCATGGTAATGGATATGATCGATTCTTTGGGTGCTTGTGATGTGGTGGTCTTCGACAGGTGTTTCGTGGAAAAGCTCTTGGGTTTTGATGGCTTGCGTAGCTTGGTTGCGTTAGAAGGAGTCATTCCTGACGGTTTGGTTAAGTGCAATGGGTTTCAGAAGGTTCTTGATGGTCTCTACCATGGTTTGAAATGTATATTTTCTACTGGTGCGTGGTGCATGTGGCGTATTGTATTTTTTTCTCCAGAATGAAATCTAATGGGAAGTTCTTAGCTAATTGAGTATGTAGCTACTTGCGACTCAGAGTGGACTTTGAGAATTGTCGTATCTTTCTTATGATGGCATAATGGGTGCGATGTGGGGTGTAGTGTTGGGATTTGCGGGTGCAAGGTCACTATGCGGTTTTGAAAGGAATGTCCTGAATTCTTAGGCAGCATGGACGATCTTAGATGACCAGATGATGATACAATTTCTAGATATGGCTAGATGAAGGTGCAAGTTTCAGAAGAGGCACTATGTTTGATTTATGGATTTGGAGACTGGGAATTCAATGAGTAGATGATTTCATAGTTGTGGGTTGGGGAGACATTGCCAAGGTTAGTCAGAGGATAATATGTGTTGTGATTCAGTCATTATGGGTCTTCAGAGGGTTATTTGTCTACTGTGGATGGCCATATCGATTTGGGGTTCAATGGTAGGCACAATATGGATGTGTGTTCTACACCGGATCGGATTGGTTGACTCCGTACTGGTGTTGTTGAGGGATGTATCATTCGGTTAGAGTTGAGCTTACTCGTCTTCCAATATGTTCTATGAGTTACCCTTCTATGCTACGAGGGGTTGTGATTCATTTGCTATATACCCCCATGGTGCGGATCTATTGTGGTCTTATAGCGAAATTGAATGAGATGAGTAATTGGCTATTGCATGATTGAGGCGTATCAGTTATGTTCTTTCGGGTTTCGTGTGTCATTGTACCGTCTGATTCTCCGTGGTTATGGTAATGCACTTTGAGTACTGGATGTAGAATTTTGCGTGGTGATTGATTTTGAGCATTGTGACTTGAGGTATTTCATGAGGAATAGGTTTGAATGGGGTCGCGCATTGCAGCGAAGTCATGTTGGGATATGATCCTTGTGTTAGATTTCGTGTGTTATGGTTCTACAGTGCGTGATAGGTTGTTAGAATCTTGTTGTGGAGGTATTTGTTGAGCTTGCGGGACAGTTCTCCCATTTCAGTAATTTTCAATGTTTGAGTAAACTTGGCTTGTTGCATATTGGTGCACGGATTGCACGGGTTGTGGCTTTAGATTGTATTGATGTTGCATGTCACTAGAGTGGTTGTGATGGATGAAATGGGGTCATCGAATCTAGAATGGGTTCTATTGGATCTGATTGCGGTATATTTGGGAGGATATTGATGTTGATCGGCTTAGAAATTTGCTATAGTTCCTACCGAAGGAGAGGGAGTTCCACGACTTGTTGATCCGACGAACGGTTATGAGTTCCCGCGTGTTTCTTTCATCATTGGAAGTATATAAAGGTGTTAGAACGAGGCTTTGTTCGATAAGAGGTGTGTTACTGGCATTGGGTTGTTTGAGCAGCTACTGTGATGAGAACTTATCGCTATGAGTGCTTGAGTTATGTAGTATGTCATGTGATTTCAACTTGGGTTATGACTATGGCTTGATATATCTTGTTCAGACTTATATAGTGTGTTGATGCGAGATTCTGATCTTATGGAAGATTTCTGTGGTGGAAATATTTGGATTCTAAGGCTTGGGCTAGGTTGGATGAAGAAATTTGTGTTATGCTATGTTATCATGCCTATATGGGATAGGGTGACGTGGGATCACCCCCGAGTATGTGCATGGTAAGATTTCGCGGCGATTTTGATGGTTTTGGAACAACTCTGGCATGTTCGAGGACGAACGTATGTTTAAGTGGGGGAGGATGTAACGACCCGATCGGTCGTTTTGAGCATTTGCACTTCGCTCGGTGGTTTGCGGGCATGGGTAGCCCCGTATGATGTATTATGACTTATGTGAATCGTCGATTTTGGGTTTTCAGGTTATTCAGGATTGATATGGAGGAATGATATTCATCTAGGAGCTTTAAATATGAAAGTTTTGACTATTGAGTAATCGATCTCGGATTTGGATCTTTATGGTTCGGTTAGATTCGTTAGGTGATTTTGGACTTAGGAGCGTGTCCGAAATGTAATTTGGAGGTATGTGGTAGAATTAGTCTTGAATTGGCGAAATTGGAAATTTGGTGATTTTTGGTCGGCAGTGGAAAATTTGATATCGGAGTCGGAATGGAATTCTGAGAGTTCGAGTAGGTTCATAGTGTCATTTTGTGACGTGTGTGCAAATTTTAGGTCATTGGGACGAAGTTTGATAGGTTTCGGCATCAGTTGTGAAAGTTTGAGGTTTCAAGTCCATTAAGTATGAATTGGTATGCGATTCATGTTTTTGTTATTGTTTGATGTGATTCGAGAGCTTTATTGAGATGGTATGGTAGTTTAGGACTTGATGGTACCTTTGGTTGAGGTTTTGGAGGCTTCAGGTGAGTTTTGAGCGAGTCCGGGCATTTTTGGAACTCCGGCATGGTTTTGGTGCCTTGAAAATGCGGACCTGGGCAAAATTTCGCGGACCGCAGAGGAGGGGTCTCGGGCCGCATAAATTTGGTCGCGGAGGCGCTCCAGGGCAGATCTGCAGATTCGCTGGTCCTCCTTCAGAAGGCTATATATTTTGATCTACACGGAATATTGGGATGATTCAAAAACGAAAGTTGTATCCCTACGTGTCTAGTTTTCGAAAAACTAAAGAAATCATAATTTGGACATCTATAGAGAAAGTTATGACGAAAACATTAAAGCCTACCAGCAGAAGCGCGGACCGCGCTACTTTTTCACGACCGCAGGGGTTGGATTTTCGCGGCCGCGCCTGGAGTTTCGTGGACCGCGTATTGGAGATCATAGAGCGCACTATATAAACTGGGTTTAGGGAATTATTTCACATTTGGGACCTAGGGAGCTCGGTTTGTGACGATGTTTCGAGGGTTTTTCAAGAAGTTCATCGGGGTAAGTGATTCTAACTCGGATTTGGTTAATGTTCATGAATATATCAATGAGGCCGAACCATACCACATAGTTCCGGCAACAACAAAAGCTGCAAAAAAGACAGCAACGATCTTCATCATTTGATTAGTACTTTGAGGTAGAAATTTGGGAAAATTATAGAAACTTCATAAAATAAATTTTTGGGATTTGAACATCGAATTAAGGTCGGATTTGAGTGAAACTAGTATGGTTGGACTCGGAATTGAATTGGTTGCCAGGTTTTGTAAGTTATGTCGGATTCCAAAGTGCGTTCATGGGTTGGGCTTTTGGGCCAGTTTTGGGCTTTGGTTCAATATTTTCTCTTTTATGATCAGGATTGGTTCCTTTGGCATTATTTGATGTATTTGAATTGTTGTTGGTCCGTTTTGAGCCGTTCGGAGGTCGGAACGCGCGGGATGGCATCCTTGGAGCAATGCTTGGCTTGCTCGGTATGGGTATCGACTCGTTCAAGGTAAGTAACTCTTCTAAGATTAGTGCTGAGGGTATGAACCCCGCATTATGTGTTATGTGATTGGTATTGAGGTGGCACACATGCTAGGTGACGGGCGTGTGAGTGTGCACCCTGTGAATTGGGACTCTGTTCTTTCCATGGCCATATATAATGGCCCTATTTTGTTGATAATTGTGTTTTCCCCATGTGATAAAGTAATTGAGCTTTCAATTATGCTAAACATTATGCTTATGCCTTATGCTGATATTGTTTGCACACATAGTAGTCGTTCTTGTTGTCATCTCATCGATTTCATTAATATTTCGTACTCAGTCACATTCATGAATTCACATCATATCTCAGTCTCAGTTTTTGCTTTTTGATACATCATATCATTATTCCGGGTCGCTTTTCATGACGTTGTGAGCTCGTGGGTGAGACTAGAGAGATTGATGACTGAGTGAGGCCGAGAGCCTGATTATGAGTAACAATTATGGGATCGGGATGCACGCCACATCATGCTATATTGATTTATGCCTAGATTGGCTTATGATAGCGCTAAGGCTGTATGAGCCCATTTGGAGTCTGTAACACACCCCTAGTGAGCGCAGTTGATTATATTCAGGGATGGATCTTCCCTGGTATGGAGATGGATCTTCTCCATGAGGATGGATTGGCTTGTTACCTCGGTACTGGACACTGATGATCAATGATGTGTATATTTCAGGATGGATATTCCCTGAGCCGCACGGGCCATATACAGTACCGAGTGGTTGAGCATTGATATATTATTGAGGGATGGATCTTCCCTAGACATGGATCTTGTCCAAAGCATTTTATACTTGGAGATGGATCTCTCCATGGGGCTGGATTGGCCTTCCTCGGTACTGATTAGTGATGATCAGTAATGTATATATACCCGGATGGATCTTCCCTAGGCCGTTTGGGCCATGTACAGTACCGAGTAGTTTAGCATGATGAGTGGAAAGTGTGAGACAATGAGATTGAGTACTCCGAGAGTGTAAGTACATGATTCATGTTTGTGATACATGGCATTAGCATGCATATACATACATAGAGATGCCTTTTCCTCACGTTGTACGATATTACGTTATTCATGATCTTTGCACATATTTGTATGTGGGCGTAGAGAGATATTTTATACGCGTTATTTGGAAAGAAAATGAAACTTCTCACTTGTTGGTGAAAGGATTTTTTAAAAACATTACAGTTTTCAAACTTACCTGTTCTTTTGGCATTTCTGGCAAAGAATTGAACTTTCACTAAGAATACTGAAAGAGGCATACCTATTTTTGGGAATTGCGAACAAGTTGAGTATTTTACTTCTGAGATAAACCTTTTATACTTGCATTTGTGCTATTATGAATTCTTGTGGAAATGGTGGTGTTGGACCCGACCCGGTATTAGCTCGTCAGTGCTTTCAACCTAAGGTTAGGTTTGTTACTTACTCAATACATGGGGTCGGTTGTACTGATACTACCTTCTGCACATTGCGTACAGATGTTGGCTGTGGTTGTTGATGTGCTCGAGGGTTGCTGAATTTGAAGATGTACCCGCGTCCATGTTGCAACTATCTCTGTTGTTCGGGGTAGCCTCATATTAAATTGTGTTATTGATGTACTTTTCAAACAGACTATGTATTATTTCATTTCCGCTTTGTAAACTCTATTCTTAGTAGCTCGTGACTTATACTACTAGTCCTTGGGAAATGTGATAGTTTCATATAATTTATTTTTGATTAATTGACTTATAATGTTATTGGAATTGGATAGCTATTAGTTGGTTTACCTAGCGAGTTTGGTTAGGTTCCACCACGACTAGTGGATTTGGGGTCGTGACAAAATCATGTGTAAATCATGCAAGTTATGAAAACATAAATTACGGTCAAATTACTACTCACAGTACTCGTACCAAAGTACCAAATGCTTCACCTCGAGGAATCCGAACAAATACCTCCAATCAATCTATAATTACATAATATCGATCTTATGTTAATTTCCTCATTTAGGCTAAATTCATCATTAATTTAGAATGCCCAATCATCCGAGTTTTATATTTTATCATCAATTCGCCGAATTATATTTACACATACTATGAGTAATTTAAATTACTCCAAAATCTTTTAAATAAAAAGGTATTTTAACCAAAGAATTAGATTCTCTACCAAAGCAAAGAAGTACTCGAGCTTCTGATAACCAAGAAAATACGGTTATAATTATAATCAAACTTGCAAGTAGAAAGTAGTGAGAATGCGTAAAAAGTAAATATATTTCAATAGTGGTTTGAACATGTCCTTACAAGTTATATTTTACTCCCTTTCATAGGGAATTTCTTAATATAACGCCTACTCTTCTTAATGAATGAGTATTAATGACTAATAATGTCATTAATGTAACGTTACAGTGGCTAATCGTAACTGTTGCGTGAAGATTATATAACATTTGGCTCATTGATTGAAGATCTTCGAATCTGCCCTTTAATCTGCCTTCATTCATTCCGACCGTGTCTCTTCATCTCCTCAATTAGATTGAGATTCCCATATCTAATTACCTCGTGGGTATGCCGTTCCGTTCCTCTTTATCCCGTACCTTTTCGTAAAGTCTCGTCCAGTTGTTATGTTTTCATAGCTTCACATGGATTGCTTTGTCATCATAATTGGTACACGTGTGGAGCCTATTTTTTACCAATACAGATAATCTCGCCACTTACTATTTATTTATCAATTAAATATTTGGTAAGTGGGTACTCATTTATGGCGAGAATATTTTGACGTCGCTTCACTCGTACCATCACATCCGTCTCTGAATGTATATGTTGCTTGTCACTTCCATTTAATGCTCGTGCCACATTGCATTCTCGGATTAGTTCTGCAATTATTCAACGCCTTTTAGGGCTTTTTGCGGCTGCATCAGTCACGAAGTGACAGTTTCAATTATGGCTTTCACATTATTGTTTTTTCCATTTTTTGACGGTCGTCCCTGAGTATAAATACCCCTTTTTCCTTTCTTTGCTTTCACGAAAAACTTCTTACCTTCTTTCTTTATTTGTAAATTTTTCATTCTTGTAAACATGTCTTCTTCAAACCAGCAACCCAAAAAGGTCATTATTGTAGATGAATTGACTCATTCTTCTGCTCCAACCCAGAGTAGGAGGGGTGGTAGACTTAGGAGTTTAAGTTCTACACCTTCCAGTGGTTCTTCTTCTTCTCATACTACTCCTCCGCCATCTTCTAGGTCTAATATTTATTTGTCTTCTTCGAGGGCTAGGGCTTCTAGATCTGCATCAAAGAGTAGAGAACACAATGAACCACTTCGTGAGCCGATAGTCGATGAGATTGTTCCTGCCGAGTATTATTTTGCCAAGGATAGTGAGGCCATGAGTTAGCAGCTTTCTTCCATGTCATCACATGATAGTGTTGACCTTTATCCTACCCAAATAACAGAGGGTTTAGTGTCACTCATACGTAGAGATTGCTGTTGGAAGTCTGATTTTCCAGTTGTAGTTCCTAATGATAACCAAAGAATAACCTCTTATAGAAATGGGTATTCTTATGTATATACTTATCCCTTCACATTAGGATTCAAGCTTTCCATCGACTATGTTATCGTTGAATTCTGTCGATTCTTCAGTGTTTTCTTGGGACAAGTCGGTCATCTTGTTTGGAGGGTAGTTGTGTGCTTTAGGTATTTGGCCAATTTAGCATCCGTCCCCTTTACTTTCCACCATCTTATTCACCTCTATTCGCCGATGCTATTCCGCCAAGGAGTTTTTACTCTCGTGGCTAGGAGTAAAAGAGTGTTAGTTATTCCGGATGACGACAAGGATAGAGGGTGGTATGCTCGGTATGTTGCTGTCCTTACTGCAGGTTTAATAGGTGAAGAAAATCTCCCCTTACCTAAGAAGTGGAACTTTGCACGTGAGTGCTATTGATACCAAATTTTTTACCAAACTATTTTTAAATTTGCATATATACCTTCAAAATCACTCTCTACGGTAATTGATATTTTTCCATAATTTTTGGTATTTTTATCAAATTATTTTCCTGTTTATTTAATATTTTGTGTTCCATAATTATGCATAAATGATGTTATAAATATTTTCAAATTATTTTCTTACTCAATATGCTATTTATATCCTATCTTAATCCCCTTAGGATTTAATTATTTTTCACAAATTAGCCATATTGGCATTATTTAGTTAATATCAGCAATTTTTGCAATAATAGCACAAATATGCATTTTCACCATTTTTAAATAAATGACTAATCATTTTTATATTTTTATAGTAGTTAATTATCTTAATTTCATTTATTTGGTTTTAATTTTGTTTTACACAATTACTAGTTATTTTAATTAATTAATTATCTTATTTAATAGTGTATTTAACGTTTAGCCCATTTTTATTTAAATTATAGCCAATTTTTAAATCAACCCCCACCTGACCCAAAACCCATTCTCTAACCCAGCCCAAAACCCGTTCCTACCCGGCCCAACCCCACGCTTGATCTGAACTGTTGATCAAAGAAGATCAACGGTCCAGATCCTAGTTACCATAATTAAACCCTACCACTACCCCCTCCGACCCCTCATTTGCCCATCTCCCTTCTCTCTCTATCTCTCTAATCTTCTCTGGTTCTCTCTAGAAGCCTCCTTTTGCTTCTCTCCTCCGATGGAGTCCGATCATCTTCTCCAGCTGGTTCTCTCACCAGAAACCATGGCTCCTCATCGTCTCATGGCTATTTGTTCACCTTTCACCAGTCCAGTGATACCCTAAATCCCTCAGGCGAACCTGGAGCGGTTCACTCATCTCCCATGGTCCTCATGCCACTTTCCGGCCTGCCCCGGCCGTCTGAGTAAGTGTTACAACCTTTCCGGCTTAAGCCGGTGACATCTATGAGGTTTTTTCTTACTTCTCTAGGTTCCACGAAACCCTAACTTCTATATCTCTTCGATTTCTTCTAGATCTTCTTTAGATCTACGATATATCGAAGTTTCTTTATATGTTTTTCTCTGAAAAATACTTCTACTTTAACGATATTTCATTTAAAAAATTAGGGTTTCATAACCCCCTTTCAAAAATGACTTTTTGCTTCTGTTTAATGTCATTTGTATGTTTCTTCATACGATTTAACGATTGATTCAAAGTTTCTTTTACTTTTAGTTCACTGGAACCCCCAATTCCCTTTTTAGGGTTTGAGTTCGTCTTGTCCGATATATCTGTATGCTTCTTCTATACTCTCTATGTGCTCTATGATTCTTACTCTAATGCGTGCTTGAGTTTTCTGAATTTCTATTATTCCTCTTGTTTAGGGTTTGTTTTTCTTATTTTCGTGCTATTTTTATTGTTTATCAAGTCTGATTGTTGTTTGCTTGATACTCTCTACTGACTCTGTGGATCTCTTTGATATTTTCCTCGAACCCATGACTTTGTATGTCTGTACTGATTTTTCAAAATGTTTCCTTACTTATGTGATACTTTCCTTGATTATACTTGATTCCCTGTGATTTTTATTGCATCTGAGATTCCCTCGACTAATTTTCAGAATTAAAAATCACGTTTTGCCTTATGAATATGCTACCCCTTTACTTTCCTTAATTATGTGCTATGTAATTGGCCTCTATTATGTGCTACATGATTTTATTGTCCCTATTATAGTAAAATCATTCTTTTAATTGATTCATTTCCCTTATTAACTCTGATTGTCCCGTTTGAACTTGACTCCCTAATTAAAGGGAGTCCAGGTCCTTAATTGATGCTGATTGAGTACCATTTCCCCTAATTATGTTAGACTAATTGCTCCTTGCCTTATTTTCCTTACTCGTTTTCAGAATTATAAATACTCTACTCTCTTTAGCACCAAGAGAGAAAAACACACAAAGCACATTGATATTGTTCTGAATTCTCTCTTGCTTTCATACACATTCTCTTTTGCTTTGCATGCCATCGTCCTAATTGCTCTACTTCTCTGCACATTGTTGTTCTATTCTCACCCTTGACTGGTATGTTTCTAGTTTAAACTTACAGTACCCAAACAACATGTTTCAGTTCGTGTTAAGATTTATGTTATTCCTTTTGTGCTTCTACTTATGGTTCTATTGTTTACCCTGTAACTAGCATGTCTATGTGATTTCCCCTTTCCCTTTAGTCTCACATGTCTATTATGATTCATTATGATCCTGCCTGATTCCTATGAAACTAGCATGTCTATTTGTTCTATATGGCTTCGTTTCTCCTTCAGCTCTGCATGTCGAGCACTGATCCTATATGTTTTATTATGAATCTGCCTTACCCCCTGACTCCTAACATTTATGAGCATGCACCTATAATGCCTAGCTATTATGTAATCCTAATCCTGGACCCTATTTGTGACACGGTTTGACACCCCTTCAATTTAATGCTAACTATGCTATGATTGTGTAAACTCTGTAACACTATCTTGAGGACTACTTGTGTGCAAGTTTGTTTCTAGTATGTGGCTTATTTGTCCCCAGTTCCCCATATCCCTGTTTGTGTTTTCTCCCTGAACTGTGCATGTTTTCTCTTTTGAGTTATGATTGTCCTGTTTTTTTCCTCTCCAAACTAGTTTTTCATAAAACTCTCATGTTGTTCTCTGAAGCTATTTTCAAAATAGTTATTTCAAAAGCTACATTTCAAATTCAACTCTTTTTAAGACTATGAGCACATCTCACTACTCTTAGCTGCTAAGTTCAGCCCCTTTCGTGTGAGCACTGCCTTGGGGACCATCTGAGTACCCATTGAGCTCTGACACACAAGGCTGGAACTTCCACACTGCACTTACTCATTCATGGCTAGCGAACTTAGGTGTGAGCATTGCCTGGGATCCTCTGAGATCCTTAGGAACTCTGACACACCTGGGTTACAAAAGGTCATGGCATATGGCAATGTTTGGATCTGGACACCTGCGCCTACTGTTAGGCTCCCTATAGTGTAACTTCTTAATTTTCTTATTCATTTATGTAATTTATGCAATGTTGGTATGTAATAATTAATTGTAAAAACAACGCTGGGGTTGGATAGTGAAATGGGTGGGATTATGCATGCTTAATATAATTACGGGTAGAGAACATGCTTATAGGGTTTATTTTACTTATGTGTGCAATAGTCACATGTCTAGGAATCCTTGCCATGCATGCATTAGATACCATGCTTTAGGTCTATTTATTTCAGCATCTCATCATACTCATCATGTTTGTAGTAAAAGGCTGTTGTAATTGCTGCATCATCTTCGCTCATGCCTCACTTAAAAATTCTGCTCGTAATTAAATAACTAAAAAAACAGCTGTTATAAGGTTACTGCCTCTGCATGTTCAATTACTCCATTTAGTAATCCTGTTTAGGTTAAGCAATAACATTAAATGTCAATATTTGCATTAGAGACCATGCTACCTTAGGGTTTCAATTATCAGCATGTTCATGTTAGCTATGCCAGTGTTTAAAATAGACTGCATTGAACACTTAGAAATCATGTATTAGGTCCTGCAACTTAACCAGATTATGCTTATGTGTTTTCTGTCTCGAGTCAAAAGGATGCGTTAATGAGTAATCTCCGCCCTAAAGTAATAGATTCTGATTTCTGATAACGTTTTGTGCATTTTTTTTTAAAAAGGGCATGCATAGGTTCGCATCATTCTACACACCTAGGCAAGCCCTAGGTATCAATATTTATAAAACTGGAAACTATTTTCCTCTGTGTATAACTTAGCTAATGGCAGGTAAGAGTTCATAGTTTAAAACTGACCAAGTTACTTCTTCTAAAACTCAGTGATTAATCTGCTGTTGTATTCTCACCTAGACATCCTGCTTTAAGTTTGAAGTTCAAGACCTCATATGTGTTTGAGTCGTGCTAGTTATGTGTGCCAATTTGTGGAGGAGTTCATGAGCCTCATATCTGCCCTTGTGTGTCCCCTATACTTGCAGTCCTAAATGTTTTATTTGTCGCTTAGAATTTTGTCCTTTAAACCTAGGGGTTCAACCTATTACCTACCTTGTAGGAATAGTAGTCTTAGCATCCTCCAGGACTAATAGGATGGGACGGGTAATAGCACGCAATAAGTTTTGAGACCAACACACGCGTTTTAAATACCTTCGCGGGGTGGGAAGGGTAGAATATGGATATGATGACCGATGCACTAATACCATGTGTAGCTCTGTCTATCGGGTATTGCACTAATGTGATCCATATTACTTTAAAACCTAGGACGTTTTCTTTCAAATGATTTTACTCTGTTCTTCTTTAAATTTTAGTAATTTCAATACTTGTTTGAAATCCCCTCTTACGTGAGCCTTGTTTGCTACTTGTTTATTGTCCAAAATTCACGAAACCATTTGGATGGAACCCACAGATGTGGATCTTGAGGGGTGCCTAACACCTTCCCCTTGGGATAACTTCAAGCCCTAACCCAATCTCTGGTAATGCAAACTAGTCTATGAGTTAATTACTCAAGGTGCCCTAACGCACCATAAAAATCGTTAGGTGGCGACTCTTCCTTTTAATTCTCTTCCTTTTAAAGGAGTTGTTCGAAATGTCATAAACCCTATCTCCCCACACATGAGCCTGCGAGGAAAAAGGGGGCGCGACAACATGGAGACTCTACTGGGGATTTCCCTAGGCTTTTACCATTACAAATTGTTTCGTGAATTTGGACCCTTTTAACTTTGTTTAAATACTTGCACCCTTTCATCTTCCCCGTTACAAGCTATTCAATTATTTTTATTTGGTTATTTCAAGTATTTATTTTCTCATGAATGGAACTGACATGTCTTCTTGTTTTCTTTGTAACCGCTTTCAATTATAACTGTTGTATTTCCTTTCTTTACCGCTTTCCTCAACGTGCAAATACATGCCTACTTTTTAAATGCTATTTATCGCATATCATGCTCTGCATTCATATTCCACTCGTTCCAAACAAAATCCTATAGCAACGCTTACAATGAGTGGTTGCGCTATTCCTATATTACTACCCCCTAAATTCGGAAAGGCATATTTGCGGTAAAACTAGTCGATCAGCGATGCCGTCGACAGTTTCGTGCCTTCTCCCCTTGAGTTGTCTGCTCAAGGGTACTGGTCTAAAACCCCATAGGAACCTTACTCTATTGTAATGTCGCATGCATCATGGTCAAACCTAGTTAGGCTAATGTGTCATCCGCACAACAACCTTTAAGGTAGCCTTGTCCAAAGTCCCTTGGGTTTCCCTGGAACCCCAACGGACACTATCACGATCTGTGCATTTATTTGGAGAACTAAATGCTCTTTGCTAATTATTAATTTTAAATAGTCGAGTCCGATGGGGGTAAGGGCCTAACCATGTTTGCTTTGCAGAAAATGAGGCACGAAATCCCCAGATTCGGCATGGTCGCCAATATCCACCCCAAATTGCTGAACTGGTGGGAGGATCTTCACTCAAGTGACAAAACACTCGTCAGGAAACACTTGGCAATTTGCCCTCTCTTTTGGATATTCAGCCTAACAAGATGATGATAGAGGCTGCTACTTTATTCTAGGATTGTGATCGGTCAGTATTCCGCTTCGGGAATAATGAAATGACACCACTGCTGGAAGAGATATGAGGTTTGGCCGGTTTGGCTTTGGAATCTCCAGGGTTGCTGATGCCTGAGAATCGCACATGCCGGGGTTTCCTCAAAATGTTGGGTCTGAAGAAAAATCTGGACTAGGTGTGTTTAAAGGACCCGTACATCCCCTTTGGCTACTTGTACGAGAGGTTCGGTCATAGCAAATCATACCGCACCTACCAGGATGAGTTCGCCCTCACTTCTCTGGGGCACATCCATCGCCGAGTGTTTGCTTTCATGGTCTGCTTTCTGGGTTTAATGGTGTTTCCGATGAAGAAGGAAAGGATCCAGACTAGGTTGGCCATGGTCACTAAGACTTTAATGGAAGGGATCGACGGGCAGGACTTCAGCATTGTGACTATGATCATTGCAGACATATATCGAGCCTTAGAAATGTGTCAACGAGGAGCAAAGCATTTCGAAGGCTGCAACTTATTACTTCAATTATGGCTCACTGAACATCTGCAAAGGGCGAATACCGCCAAGACATCCATCAAAGAATCTGGGATGACCATATCGCTTTCCACCACCCAAAGCGAATAAACTATATTCCCGACATGTTTGCTCAGCCAGAAAATGCCGAAGGATGGGTCGAGTTGTTTGGTAACTTGACCGAGGATCAGGTTCAATGGATGTTCGAATGGTTCCCAACGGACGAGTTCATCATCCAATCCCGAGACGCTTCATTTCTGATACTGATTGGTCTGAGGGGAACGTTCCCTTACGTCCATCTCCGAGTTGTGAGGTAAGAAGGTAGGAGGCAGGTTATACCTAGGGTTGAGAGGATGAGCCATCTTCGAGGAGACTTCCAGAATGACGATGGCCCTCACAAGTGCCAAGCTCAGCACCTGTGGCACTGCAGGATTAGGCTTGAAAAAGACACCATTGAGCTGGACAGGTATCACACCGGTTGTACTTCTTTCTATTTAAGCTAGTTAGAAGAAGATATGGAAGGTCGACTCAAGCCAGGGTTCACTCAGGGTCACCGGGTTATAGATGAGAAGACTGAAGTGCAAGTTAAGTTCAACAATCTACGAAAGAGGCTCCAGGAATACGAGGATAATCATCACCAGATACATGAGTCCAGCAAAAAGCTGATCGAAGAATGGAAGGATATGGCCGTTAGCGCCAACAAAAGGTTAGCATACTCTGAGCGAGGAATAGTCGAGCTAGAGGAAAGGTTCATAAAGAGGATCGAGACCTGCCAAAAGGCTGAAGAAGCTGAAGGAGGATACCTAGCCAGGACCTACTTAATGCTGGGGCTTCGCGAGTTGGGAAAGTTGATCAAGGGAAGCAGGAATGCCGAATCTGGGGAAGGTTCTTCTAGGACCAAGTAGATAGGGGTGTCCTTTTATTTTGTCTTCTTTGATGTAATAAGGCCATTGGCCATTAATGACTTTTATTTTCACATATTTGGAGTCGTTTTAAGATTTGTCTATTTTTATTATCAATAAAATGATGCATTTAGCATTTTAAGTTCTCCAAATTAATTTGTCGCTAGGCCTACCTCGGGCACAAGAGGCTCCCAACCTAGGATGCGCTTTACTTAGCTGCATTACGTGTTTAAATTACCGCAATATTCTTTATGATCCTCACTGACTTGGTTACCTTTTTGTTTTTATTTTGTTCTTTTCTTTATTACTCCCCTTCCCAAAGGTTAGTTCGTGCGCATTCTGGCATCATCAGTCTATCGCACAAGATCCAAGGGCCCTCCTCCTACTCCTCCTCCCAGTCCTCCCAGGGGCAAAGACAAAGGCAAAAGTAAGATGGAAGAGTCCAGCGGCGCCAGACAGGAAAATAGGGTTGAACGGGTAGAGGCCGCTGACGGCCGGGGTATTCAGGTTTTGCATAAGAACATGTCACCACTGGAACAAAAGCTACTGAAATTTCAAGAGGAACTTGACTAAGCTCGGAATCTGGCCAATCTGTCATTTTCTCTCAACGTCCCTGACGTCACCCCCACACCTCCACAGAATATCCCAAAACAACCGAATCACCCTGCACTTCATCATCACACCACTCCCCCAAAGAACCAAACTCTCCTAGCACAGTGCAACACTTGCCACAACACTCCACCTCCACCCCCGGAACCTCAGAATCACACAAAAGATCACTTCATTGCCTACAACAATCCCATCTACGTGGAGACTGTGACTCACTCCATCCCACCGGTCACACATACATCCGAGTTTGATCAGAAAGACCTGCTTATCAAGAATCTGGCTGAGGAACTCAGGAAGCTGACCAACCGAGTTCAGGGTGTCGAAGGAGTTAAGGGAATCGAATGTTTGAATTATGAAGATCTTTGCATTCAACCCGATGTCGAACTGCCCGAGGGGTACAAACCTCCAAAGTTTGAGATGTTCGATGGTACTGGTGACCCGAGAGTCCATCTGAGGACTTACTGTGACAAGATGGTTGGCATAGGTAAAGATGAGAGGATCCGCATAAAGCTGTTCATGAGGAGCTTAAAGGGAGATGCACTATCTTGGTACATCGGCCAAGATCCCAAGAAATGGTCAGGATGGGTAGGTATGGCAACAGACTTCATGGACAGGTTCAGGTTCAATACGGAAAACGCACCAGATGTGTTCTATATCCAGAACTTGAAGAAGAAACCCACAGAAACCTTTCGTGAGTATGCTACTCGTTGGAGGTCGGAAGCTGCTAAAGTCAGGCCTTCTTTAGAGGAAGAACATATGAACAAATTTTTTGTTCGGGCTCAGGACCTGCAGTACTATGAACGGTTGATGATGGTTCAGGGTAAAAAGTTCTCCGACATTATCAAATTGGGGGAGCGGATTGAAGAAGGTATCAAGAGTGGTATGGTTACTAATTTTGAAGCTTTGCAAGCCACCAACAAGGTTTTACAGTTTGATGGTGTGTCTAGAAAGAAGGACGTGGGAGCCATAATGGTTGAAGAACAAGCCAAATCCCCACCCAAATACCAAATCTATCCAACACCTCCCTTCACATATCAGCCAGCCCCGAACTACCAAGCACCCTCTCCTTCATACCAAGCTCCACCGCCCACATACCAAGCCCCACCACCCACATATCAACCTGCCTCACCTAAATACCCACAACCCGCTCCCGTCTACAACACCTGCAATTCCCAACCGTCTCATTATCAATCACCTCCTACCCATATAAACATCCCTAGGCCTCGCCCTAACTTTGACCGTCGCCCTCCAAAATAATACACCGCCATAGCCGAGCCCATTGACCAGCTGTATGAAAAACTCAAAGTTGCTGGTTATGTCACTCTTATCCCTACTGCCTCCCCTGAGAACGCTTCTCAGTGGGTTAACCCAAACAAATCTTGTGCATACCATTCTGGCATGAAGGGACACACCATCGAGGAATGCCGCTCCCTGAAAGACAAGATATTGACTCTTATCGACAACAAGGTTATTGTGGCTAAATACCTTGCTCCGAATGTCCGCAACAACCCCCTACCAGACCATAAAGGTAGGGGAATCCATATGATCGAGATAGATGATGATTGGGACCCCGAAGGGTCAATTGGGTTGATCGCAGAAGGTGATGATCCAAAGAAGCCTGCAGTTACCCTCAACCCGATTGTGGTTCAGATGCAGCCATCCGAGAATGCCGAGGTAAACATGTCCATCCCACTTGAGTTCGAACCAGGACCGCCTGCAAAGGCGAAGACACCAGTGCCAATTGAAGTGGAGTTTGTATCTCCACTCGAGATTGCAGTCTGGCCATCTGTAACATATACTCCAATGGAAATAAGGATGGCTACGCCTATTCCAGTGGCAATGTAAACAACGCCACCTTTCTACTCAAATGCTATCCTTTGGGATTATACAGCCGAGGCGAGAAGGAAAAGTAAAAGTATGTATGAGGAAGCCATCGTAGCACAGAGTATGACGAGAACCGGTAGAGTCTATACCCCTGAGCACCTGGCCGAGTCCAGCAAACCAGCCGCCAATCATCCTCCCACTATTGAGACAGGTGCGGATGATCTTTGGAGGAAGATACAGGCTAAGGAGTATTCAGTCCTCGACCAACTGAACAAGATGCCAGTGCAGATATCCATCCTCACCTTGTTGCAGAATTCGGAGAGGTATAGGAATGCTTTGTTGAAAGTGCTAAGTGAAGTGTATGTGCCAAAAAACATCACCAGTGGAGAAATGGACAATATGGTGGGCCAAGAGCTAGAAAGCCACAAAATAACTTTCCATGAGGACGAGTTACCACCCGAAGGATTGGGACATAACAAGGCGTTGCACATCACTGTGCAATGTGAAGACCATTTCATCACAAGGATCTTGATCGATGGAGGTTCCAGCCACAACATTTGTCCGCTGATCACACTCAAGAAATTGGGTAAGGGACTGCACGAGATAAGAGAAGGAGCGATCAATGTGAAAGCTTTCGATGGTTCTCAGAGGTCTACTATGGGAGAAATCAGCCTATGCTTACAGATGGGACCAACTTGGTTCGAGGTAGACTTTCAGGTGATAGATGTCCCGACGTCTTACAATCTGCTGTTAGGACGACCCTGGATCCATGCCGCGGGGGCTGTGGCATCAACACTACATCAGGCAATGAAGTTCAAGTGGAACCATCAGGAGGTAATCATTCACGGCGATGGTAGAAACCCTATCTATAGTCGCCAGACTATTCCTCTGATCAATGGAAGAAGAAAGCTACGTGGAGGAACTTACCACCATATCGAATGGGTCAACACTATCGACAAGGATAAATGGTGGGATAGAAAAATAGAGAGCATATTATACTGGAGAGGATATGAGCCAGGCAAAGGGCTCGGCAAGAACCTCCAAGGGATCACAAGGCCTATAAAGCTCAAGAAACATGGTACTACTTTCGGTCTGGGGTATGAGTATACATGGGAAGAATTCAACAACTGGTCGCCACCATGGCGCGGTCACTATTACCCATTGGAGAAGCCAATACCTCATTTGGAGCACACTTTCCAGCAGGCTGATATCATCTATGGATCAGACGAAGAAGAAGCACTAGCAGCAATAAGGAACTTGTTTCTAGATGACGAGGACATGGATTGCTGTGTTGTTCTCGAGGAGGAGGGGGAGGAAGGCCCTTCCATACAGGCAGTAAGCAGAGGAACTTATCTCAAGAACTGGTTTGTCCGGACGACCAAAGTTCGCCGAGCCTCGGGGTAGCAAGGATGATAAACAAGCATTATTTACCGTCTATTTATTAAATGAGTTTTCTTCTTTTTCGCACTTTCAATTACTGCAATAAGAGCTTCAATGTTCAAAATGATTATTCAATTTATCAAAGCATTTCTAATTTCCTTACAAAATCTTATATTTATTTGCTACTGTTTTCTCCCATTACTTCATCTATACAAAATTACTATTACTTGTCTTGATGAACCGATGACTATGACATGCAACGAAACAATGCAGCAAACAGACTTTGATTCAGAGGAAGATGATATACCCATGGATATTGTCATGGAGGTCGAAAAATTTGAGAACAGGCCTGGTTCCAACTTGGACGAGACTGAGGTTATCAATCTGGGAGATTCAGAGAACATCAAGGAAACACGCATCAACATTCATTTGTCGTTGTCAGAGAAGAAAGAATATACAGAGTTTCTAAGAGAATATGAGGACGTATTTGCCTGGTCATCTGATGACATGACTGGCCTTAGCACATCCATTGTAGCCCACAAGCTTCCAACTAATCCGACATGCCCGCCGGTAAAGCAAAAGCTCAGGAAATTCAAACCTGACATGAGTCTAAAAATAAAAGAAGAAGTCACCAAGCAGATCAATGCCAAGGTTCTCCGGGTGGTTGAGTACCCGACATGGTTAGCCAACATTGTGCCTGTGCCGAAGAAAGACGGGAAGGTCAGAGTCTGTGTCGACTACCGGGATCTCAACCGGGCTAGTCCGAAAGATGACTTCCCCTTGCCAAATATACACATTCTGATTGACAACTGCGCCACACATGAGTTATAGTCATTCGTAGATTGCTTCGCTGGTTATCATAAGATTTGGATGGGTGAGGAAGATGCTGAGAAAACAGCGTTCATTACGCCATGGGGAGTGTACTGTTAAAAGATGATTCCATTCGGGTTAAAAAATGCAGGGGCCACCTACATGAGGGCTATGACTACTATATTCCACGACATGATTCAAAAGGAGATCGAGGTGTATGTGGACGATGTCATTATCAAATCAAAGAAAGCTGCTGATCACATGGAAGATTTGAGAAAGTTCTTCAACAAGTTGAAAAAATACAATCTAAAGCTGAACCATGCGAAGTGTGCATTCGGGGTTCCTGCTGGGAAGTTATTGGGATTCATCGTCAGCCGCCGGGGAATAGAATTGGATCCATCAAAGGTCAAGTCCATTCAAGAGTTACCACCGCCAAGGAACAAAAAAGACGTCATGAGCTTCTTAGGAAGGCTTAATTACATTAGCCGGTTCATAGCACAGTCTACCGTCATTTGTGAACCAATTTTCAAGATGCTGAAAAAGGACGCCGCAACTAAGTGGACCGAGGATTATCAAAGGGCTTTCGACAGGATCAAGGAATATCTCTCAACACCGCCAGTCTTGGTACCGCCCGAGCCAGGTAGACCCCTGTTACTCGACCTTGCCATATTGGATGGGGCTTTCGGTTGCGTTCTTGGGCAACATGATGAAACATGAAGGAAAGAGCAAGCCATCTACTACCTCAGCAAGAAGTTCACTCCGTATGAGACCCGGTATTCTTTATTGGAGTGCACTTGATGTGCTTTGACTTGGGTCGCGCAGAAACTGAGGCATTATTTCTGTTCCTACACAACATACCTCATATCAAGGATGGATCCACTAAAGTACATCTTCCAGAAGCCCATGCCCACTGGCAATCTAGCCAAGTGGTAAATCCTGCTGAGTGAGTTCAACATTATTTACATAACTCAAAAAGATGGTCAAGGGACAGGCATTGGCAGACCATCTCGCTGAGAATCCTGTGGACGGAGAGTATGAACCCCTGAAAACGTATTTTCCTGATGAGGAGGTATCATTCGTAGGAGAAGACATTGCAGAATCCTACGACGGGTGAAGGAATTTCTTTGATGGAGCGGCAAACTTCAAAGGAGTTGGTATTGGAGCAGTCCTAGTATCAGAAACCGGTCAGCACTATCCGGTATCTGCCAAACTCAGATTCCCCTTCACCAACAACATGGCCGAATATGAAGCCTGTATCTTAGGGATGAACATGGCCATAGACATGAACATCCAGGAGCTGCTAGTGATTGATGACTCAAACTTATTAGTACATCAGGTACAAGGAGAATGGGCAACCAAGAATTCCAAGATACTACCCTATCTGCATCACATTTAAGACCTGAGAAAGAGGTTCACAAAAATAGAATTTCGGCATGTCCCCAGAACCCAGAATGAGTTTGCCGATGCACTGGCTACTCTGTCATCCATGATTCAACATCCAGACAAGAATTTCATTGATCCTATTCCGGTGGAAATTCATAATCAGCCGACTTATTGTTCCCATGTCGAAGAAGAAGCAGATGGAAATCCTTGGTTCCATGATATCAAGGAATATTTGGCAAAAAGAGAATACCCATAACTTGCAAATACCACTCAGAAGCGCACACTTCGTAGATTATCCAACAATTTCTTTTGTAGCGGAGGAATCCTGTATAGGAGGACTCCCGACCTGAGTTTATTAAGGTGTGTCGACGCAAAGGAAGCATCAAAATTACTAGAGGAAATTCATGCGGGGACCTGTGGTCCGCATATGAACTGGTTTGTATTAGCAAAGAAGATACTCAGAGCCGGTTACTTCTGGATGACTATGGAAACAGACTGCATCCAATACGTCAGAAAATGCCACCGCTGTCAGATACATGGTGATATGATAAAGGTACCTCCGAGTGAGCTTAATGCAACAAGTTCACCATGGTCGTTCGCCGCCTGGGGCATGGACGTCATCGAACCAATCGAGCCTGCCGCCTTCAACAGACACAGGTTTATTCTGGTAGCCATTGATTATTTCACTAAATGGGTCGAAGCAGCCTCCTACAAAGTAGTTACCAAGAAAGTTGTGGCCGACTTTGTTCGCGACCGCATCGTTTGTCGGTTCGGAGTCCCAGAGTCAATCATCACCGAAAATGGTTCTAATCTCAACAGTGACTTGATGAAAGCCATGTGTGAGACTTTCAAAATCAAACACAAGAATTCCACAGCATACAGGCCTTAGATGAATGGAGCCGTGGAGGCTGCCAACAAGAACATCAAGAAGATATTAAGAAAGATGATAGAAAGGCACAAGCAATGGCATGAGAAGTTATCCTTCGCCTTGTTGGGGTACCGCACGCCAGTACGCACATCAACCAGGGCAATGCCTTATATGCTAGTTTATGGTACAGAGGCTGTTATTCCTGCCAAAGTGGAGATCCCATCCTTAAGGATCATGCAAGAAGCCGAGCTCAGCGACACAGAATGAGTAAAGAACCGTTATGAGCAATTAGCCCTCATAGACGAAAAAAGAATAAATGCAGTCTGTCACGGCCAATTATATCAGAACAGGATGATCAGGGCCTTCAATAAGAAAGTCAAGCCGAGACGATTCACACCGGAGCAACTGGTGTTAAAGAAAATCTTTCCACATCAAGATGAAGCCAAAACAAAATTCTCTCCCAACTGGCAAGGCCCGTACATGGTTCATAGATTGCTGACATGAGGAGCACTTATACTTGCAGAAATGGATGGAGAAGTTTGGCCAAAACCAATCAACTCAGATGCAGTCAAGTGCTATTATGTGTAATCCTTCATGCTTTTATCAATGTTGTAAATTGAACTACGCCTGACCTGATTCCTGTTTAAGAGGGGATACGTAGGCAGCCCTATGGGTTCAGTCACATTTTAATAAAAATCTCATTTCCCCCCACGAATGGAAACTGGGGCAGAATTTTGAGGAGGACCCTCAAAATTCTGAAGCAAGTTATGCCAATTGTCGCACGAGCAACAACTAGAAGCATTCACCCATCAAACTGGGGCAAAATTTTGAGGAGGACCCTCAAAATTCCGTGGCAGGAGAGATTGCAATGTCTCGAACCGCGTCAGGGTCGTCGGTTCATCTAAAGAAAACTATTTTTTATATTATATGCAATCTTTATAAAATCATGCACATTTATTTCTTGAAACATCTTGTTTAGAAAATGCTACCCCTATTATACAAACAATGTTATCATCATCAAGCAGACAGGTCAAGCCAAGCCAGCGAGGGATACGAACTAACCTTCCCTTTACAGAACTCACAATTTTTCTTTGGATGTAGGCACAACGCTTAAGAAGGGCCCCAAAACATATTGTTCTCCCGAGGGACGTACGTTACTCAAAAGCACACTTCTCAGACTCGTCGCGCATGCCGACATTTTTTATCATCGCAAACTACACTTCGTTCACAACAATCACATTGCCACAATTTATCATCAGCTAAGAACTCTTACTGAAATTTTGTTTCCTGCATAAGGCTACTATTCTGCCTTTCGAGACTAAGCACTGTCTCCTTCTGCATTTTCTTTCCCGCACTGCATAAGGCTACTATTCTGCCTTTCGAGACTAAACAATTTCTCCCTCTGCATTTTATTTCCCGCACTGCATAAGGCTACTATTCTGCCTTCCGAGGTTCAACGCTACCTCTATCTGCATTTTATTTCCAGCACTGCATAAGTCTACTATTCTGCCTTCCGAGACTAAGCATTGTCTCCCTCTGCATTTTATTTCCCGCACTGCATAAGGCTACCATTCTGCCTTTCGAGACTAAACACTGTCTCCCTCTGCATTTTATTTTCCCGCATTACATAAGGCTATTATTCTGCCTTCCGAGGTTCAACACTACCTCCATCTGCATTTTATTTACCGCACTGCATAAGGCTACTATTCTGCCTTCCGAGACTAAGCACTGTCTCCCTCTGCATTTTATTTCCCGCAATGCATAAGGCTACCATTCTGCCTTCCGAGACTAAGCAATGTCTCCCTCTGCATTTTATTTTCCCGCACTGCATAAGGCTACTATTCTGCCTTCCGAGGTTCAACGCTACCTCCATCTGCATTTATCTCTTGCATAAGTCTACCATTCTACCTTCCGAGGATGAACGTTGCCTCCCATTTTACTTTTCAAAGCAACCCCTGTTTATGCCGTTACTTATTTTGCTTCCTTTCGGGCTAAGCTCTGTCCCTTTTAATTCACAAGACTAATCTCTGTCTTGTCAGCATCATACTATTGCAGTTTTCATGGGCTGATATATCGCCAACCTATCCAAAGGCGTCATCGTTCAGAGGCACCATCTTCATGGCCCGAGAACATCATTTCATGGCCCGCGGATCCCTTTTATCACTTTGCATATCATTATTCAAAGGCATCATGGTTCGAAAGAACCATCCTCATGGCCCGAGAATATCATTTCATATTCTGCGAATCCCGCATCAAGCGATTCATGGCCTAGGACATCATGATCTAAGGACGTCATCCTCAACCGTCCAAAGACAACATTCATAGTCCAACGGGAATCTGCATCATGTTTAAATTATGAACAATATATGCTTGTTATTCATTTGCAGTAAATCCGGCTAGGAACCGCCAGCCAGGTAGGGGAGGACCACTCCAGTTCTCCTAACTACCCCGTAAACCATTTTGCTCACCTTGCTTCGCACCTTGCGTCCGTCCTTATAAAACGTCACCGTCGGTGACTCCTGAACTACACACGACCTGATTCCTGTAAAACCAGGGATATGTAGGGAGCTCAGAAGCCAGGGTGCAGCCTAAATCTTTCATACTATTTCCACTCGGTCAAAATTAGCCATCATATCTTTACCCGACAACTCTTTCATCTTTCCCGGGTAAAGAGGGGCAGCTGTTGATACCCAATTTTTTCCCAAACTATTTTCAAATTTGCATATATACCTTCAAAATCACTCTCTATAGTAATTGATATTTTCCCATAATTTTTAGTATTTTTATCAAATTATTTTCCTGTTTATTTAATATTTTATGTTCCATAATTATTCATAATTATGCATAAATGATGTTATAAATATTTTCAAATCATTTTCTTACTCAATATGCTATTTATATCCTATCTTAATTCACTTAGAATTTAATTATTTTTCACAAATTAGCCATATTGGCATTATTTAGTTAATTTCAGCAATTTTTGCAATAATAGCACAAATATGCATTTTCACCATTTTTAAATAAATGACTAATCATTTTTATATTTTTATAGTAGTTAATTATCTTAATTTCATTTATTTGGTTTTAATTTTGTTTTACACAATTACTAGCTATTTTAATTAATTAATTATCTTATTTAATAGTGTATTTAACGTTTAGCCCATTTTTATTTAAATTATAGCCAATTTTTAAATCAACCCCCACCTGACCCAAAACCCATTCTCTAACCCAACCCAAAACCCGTTCCTACCCGGCCCAACCCCACGCCTGATCTGAACTGTTGATCAAATAAGATCAACGGTCCAGATCCTAGTTACCATAATTAAACCCTATCACTACCCCCTCCGACCCCTCATTTGCCCAACTCCCCTTCTCTCTCTATCTCTCTAATCTTCTCTGGTTCTCTCTAGAAGCCTCCTTTTTCTTCTCTCCTCCGATGGAGTCCGATCATCTTCTCCGGCTGGTTCTCTCATCAGAAACCATGGCTCCTCATCGTCTCATGGCTACTTGTTCACCTTTCACCAGTCCAGTGATACCCTAAAGCCCTCAGGCGAACCTGGAGCGGTTCACTCATCTCCCATGGTCCTCATGCCACTTTTCGGCCTCCCCCGACCGTCTGAGTAAGTGTTACAACCTTTCCGGCTTAAGCCGACGACATCTATGAGGTTTTTTCTTACTTCTCTAGGTTTCACAAAACCCTAGCTTCTATATCTCTTCGATTTCTTCTAGATCTGCTTTAGATCTACGATATATCGAAGTTTCTTTATATGTTTTTCTCTGAAAAATACTTCTTCTTTAACTATCTTTCATTTAAAAAATTAGGGTTTCATAACCCCCTTTCGAAAATGACTTTTTGCTTCTGTTTAATGTCATTTGTATGTTTTTTCATACGATTTAACGATTGATTAAAAGTTTCTTTTACTTTTAGTTCATTGGAACCCCCAACTTCCTTTTTAGGGTTTGAGTTCGTCTTGTCCGATATATCTGTATGCTTCTTCTATACTCTCTATGTGCTCTATGCTTCTTACTCTAATGCGTGGTTGAGTTTTCTGAATTTCTATTATTCCTCTTGTTTAGGGTTTTTTTCCTGATTTTCGTGCTATTTTTATTGTTTATCAAGTCTGATTGTTGTTTGATTGATACTCTCTACTGACTCTGTGGATCTCTTTGATATTTTCCTCGAACCCATGACTTTGTATGTCTGTACTGATTTTTCAAAATGTTTCCTTACTTATGTGATACTTTCCTTGATTATACTTGATTCCCTGTGATTTTTTTTGCATCCGAGATTTCCTCGACTAATATTCAGAATTAAAAATCATGCTTTGCCTTATTAATATGCTACCAGTTTACTTTCCTTAATTATGTGTTATGTAATTGGCCTCTGTTATGTGCTACATGATTTTACTGTCCCTATTATAGTAAAATCGGTCTTTTAATTGAATACTTTCCCTTATTTAACTCGGATTGTACCGTTTGAACTTGACTCCCTAATTAAAGGGAGTCCAAGTCCTTAATTGATGCTGATTGAGTACCATTTCCCCTAATTATGTTAGACTAATTGCTCCTTGCCTTATTTTCCTTACTCGTTTTCAGAATTATAAATAGTCTACTCTCTTTAGCACCAAGAGAGGAACACACACAGAGCACATTGATATTTTTCTGAATTCTCTCTTGCTTTCATACACATTCTCTCTTGCTTTGCATATCATCGTCCTAATTGCTCTACTTCTCTGCACATTGTTGTTCTATTGTCACCCTTGACTGGTATGTTTCTAGTTTAAACTTACAGTACCCAAACAACATGTTTCAGTTCGTGTTAAGATTTCTGTTATTCCTTTTGTGCTTCTACTTATGGTTCTATTGTTTACCCTGTAACTAGCATGTCTATGTGATTTCCCCTTTCCCTTTAGTCTCACATGTCTATTATGATTCATCATGATCCTTCCTGATTCCTATGATACTAGCATGTCTATTTGTTCTATATGACTTCTTTTCTTCTTCAGCTCTGCATGTCCAGCACTGATCCTATATGTTTTATTATGAATCCGCCTTACCCCCTGACTCCTAACATTATGAGCATGCACCTATAATGCCTAGCTATTATGTAATCCTAATCCTGGACCTTATTTGTGACATTGTTTGACACCCCAATGCTAACTATGCTATGATTGTGTAAACTTTGTAACACTATCTTGAGGACTACTTGTGTGCAATTATGTTTCTACTATGTGGCTTAATTGTCCCTAGTTCCCCCTATCCCTGTTTGTGTTTGCTCCCTGAACTGTGCATGTTTTCTCTTCTGAATTATGATTGTCCTGTTTCTTTCCTCTCCAAACTAGTTTTTCATAAAACTCTCATGTTGTTCTCTGAAGCTATTTTCAAAATAGTTATTTCAAAAGCTACATTTCAAATTCAACTCTTTTTAAGACTATGAGCACATCTCACTACTCTTAGTTGCTAAGTTCAGCCCCCTTCGTGTGAGCACTGCCTTGGGGACCATCTGAGTACCCATTGAACTCTGACACACAAGGCTGGCACTTCCACACTGCACTTACTCATTCATGGCTAGGGAACTTGGGTGTGAGCACTGCTTGGGATCCTCTGAGATCCTTAGGAACTCTGACACACCTGGGTTACAAAAGGTCATGGCATATGGCAATGTTTGGATTTGGACACCCGGGCCTACTGTTAGGCTCCCTATAGTGTAACTTCTTAATTTTCTTATTCATTTATGTAATTTATGCAATGTTGGTATGTAATAATTAATTATAAAAACAACTCTGGGGTTGGATAGTGAAATGAGTGAGGTTATGCATGCTTAGTATAATTATGGGTAGAGAACATGCTTATAGGGTTTATTTTACTTATGTGTGCAATAGTCACATGTCTAGGAATACTTGTCATGCATGCATTAGATACCATGCTTTAGGTCTATTTATTTCAGCATCTCATCATACTCATCATGTTTGTAGTAAAAGGCTATTGTAATTGCTGCATCATCTTCGCTCATGCCTCACTTAGAAATTCTGCTCGTAATTAAATAACTATAAAAATAGTTGTTATAAGGTTACTGCCTCTGCATGTTCAATTACTCCATTTAGAAATCCTGTTTAGGTTAAGCAATAACATTAAATGTCAATATTTGCATTAGAGACCATGCTACCTTAGGGTTTCAATCATCAGCATGTTCATGTTAGCTATGCCACACTCATGTGTTTAAAACAGACTGCATTGAACACTTAGAAATCATGTACTAGGTCCTGCAACTTAACCAGATTATGCTTATGTGTTTTCTGTCTCGAGTCAAAAGGATGCGTGTGATGACCCAAAAGGTCATCCTTTGTAAATTTAGCTAAAATTGTGTTCCGAGGCCCCGAGAGTCTCCGTTAATCTCACCTCGATATGCGTGCACAGCCTGGGCGCGTAGCCGGGAAGCCTATATGTGGAAATTTTATGAAAAGTTGAATTTATGAAAATTAATTGAATAAAGTTGACTTTGGTCAACATTCTTGGTAAACGGACCCAGACACGTGATTCAACGGTCCCGGAGGGTCTGTAGGAAAATATGGGACTTGGGCGTATGCCCGGAAGCGAATTCCGAGGTCCCCAGTCCGAGAAATGAATTTTCTAAAAAAATTATTTCCTGAAAATAATAAAGACTTTTGAAAATGGAATTTGATTTGAAACTTGTGTTACCGGGCCCGTATTATGGTTCCAGGGCCCGGAACATGTTCAATATGTGTTCTTTGAATTATCTGTGAAATTTGGTAAGGATTGGAGTTGATTTGATGTGTTTCGGATCAAAAAAGGGAAATTGAGAGTTAATGAAGTTTTGAGAAAATTATATAGAAATAAGGATTTCCTTAAAATTTGAAATTTGGTTTGGGACGTGATTTTATGTTATCGAGGTCCGAATGTGATTCCGAGATCTGGAATAGTTCTGTTATGTCATTTATAACTTGCCTGCAAACTTTGATGTCATTCCGAGTTGCATAGGTCGGTTCGGCGCATTTTTATAGAAATCAAGAACTTGAAGTTTCTTAAGTTATGGTTTTAGGGGTTTTGGGGTGTGATTTTGAGGTTTAGCGTTGTTTTGGGTGTTCCGAAGGCTCGAGCGAGTCCGTATTATGATTTAGGACTTGTTGGTATATTTGGACGGGGGCTCGGGTGGGCCCAGGTGCCTCCCGGACACCCAGCGGGGCTAACAACAAGCTAAAATAGTTGCTGGTGCAACTGTTGCTGGTGTGACCGCAGGTGCGGTTGCCCAGTCGCAGGTGCGGGACCGCTCCTGCGGTCCCAAGCATCGCAGGTGCGACTCCAGGTGAGGTCCCCCTTAATCGCAGGTGCGGACAAATGTTCGCAGGAGCGGAACCGCAGGTGCGGTAATCCCTCCGCAGGTGCGACCCCAGCCCCTTTTGCCCAGTTCCGTAGGTGCGAGCCCCAGCTCGAAGGAGCGAGACCGCAGGTGCGGTCCTCGAGCCGCAGGTGCGGAAACCCTATAGGCCAGACTGTTTTTAAATGCAAAACTCGGGATTTCTTCATTCCCTTCATACCAAAAACTCCATTAGAGACTTGTGAGCTTGGGAAGAGCACACCACGACCTAGCTACTGTTAAGGTAAGTTAATTCCTTCCTAATACTAGTTTCATGCATGAATTATTAATAGGGTTTACTACTAAATTAATGGAAAATCAAGAATTGGGTAGTAAATTTAGGGCTCTTGAGAAAATTGGCGTATTCCGTTTAATGCTATGAATTCAAGTAGAAACTTCATATTAATGATCCTTAGGCTATCAGTGGGTGATTCCTCCGAGAATTTTCGGGATTCGAGCATGCGGGCCCGGGGTCGAATTGTGGTATTTTTGGAAGAATGATAGAGAATGTATAATTAGGCCTTGGAATTGGTTTATTGAGTAATTATTGATGCTAATAAATCAATTATGTCTAGATATTATCGACTCGGAGTTGGATTCGAGAGGAAAGGCTGTGATTGAAGCTTGACTTGCATTTTTGGAGCCGAGGTAAGTGCTTGGCCTAACCTTAGCTTGAGGAATTAGGTATAAAGTCTTATTTGCTATGTGTATTCATGTCCAACGTATAGGCGAGGTGACGAGTTCCTATATGTTGCGGTCAAGCATGCCCATGAGTCAATTGTGATGAATTATACCGTGTTCTTGACATTCTCTATACTATGAATAAATGGTGATTTAGAAGTGATACATTGATGTTGTTTCATGACATGGGAAATTATTGATTAATTGTTCAGTTGAGGCTTTTACTGTTGAAATTATATTTCTAAGCGAGTTTGGTTATAGCTGAGTCCCTTGCCGGGACGATAGAATTTGGTTGAGTATTTCTGTACACTTGAGATTTCTTATTGTTAGTTTTTGCATTATATTGTTTTTTCTATATTATTTATCGCACGAGGGGACATGCCGTGCTGAATTGTTTATTATTTATCGCACGAGGGGACATGTCGTGCTGATTGTTTATTATTTATAGCACGAGGGGACATGCCGTACTGATTGTTTATTATTTATCGCACGAGGGGACATTCCGTGCTGATTGTTTATTATTTATCGCACGAGGGGACATTTCGTGCTGATTGTTTATTATTTATCGCACGAGGGGACATGCCGTGTTGATTGTTTATTCTTTATCGCACGAGGGGACATGCCGTGTTGATTGTTTATTCTTTATCGCACGAGGGTGCATGCCGTGCTGATTATTTATTATTTATCGCACGAGGGGGCATTCCGTGCCGATTGTTTATTATTTATCGCACGAGGGGACATTCTGTGCCGATTGTTTATTATTTATTGCACAAGGGGACATTCTGTGTCGAGTGATTGTGAGACTATGCACGAGGGGACATGCTGTGCCTGTTGTTGTTCATTACCTGTTCTGAAATGTTAAATTCCTGCTTTAACTTTCACATTTCAGTTATCACCCTGTTGTACTGTGCTAGTATCTATTGCCCCTTTTATCCCCATCGTGTTCTCCCCGTATCTGTTTTTACTTGTTTATTTCCGTCGATATTTTCCTATTATTATATATACGTATTGCACAGGTATGTATATTGTTGTCGGTCCTAGCCTCATCACTACTTCACCGAGGTTAGGCTCGGCACTTACTCAGTACATGGGGTCGGTTGTACTGATGCTACACCTGCACTTCTTTATGTTGTGCAGACTACGCAGCCGGACCCGGTGGACACTGACGGAGGATGCATTCAATCAGTTCATTCAGGAGACATTGAGGTAGACCCGCAGACGTTCATGGGCCTTGGCGTCACCTCCTACCCTTCTCTTTCAGTTCTGTCTTATTTTATAGTTTCAAAGACAGTCATATGGACTTATTTTCAGACCATTGTATTTAGTAATCTCATAGACAGTTCGTGAGTATGTGGCACCAGTTCTGGGATATGTATATGGGTTTTATTTCGAAGTTGCTATGTTAATTTGAACTTAGTTAACTCTCATGTTGTTGACCACCGTTGGCTTAATTACCTGGTTCATTTTAGTTGTTAATGAGTTTATTTTAGTTCAAACATTGGCTTGTCTAGTGGGTTCAACGTTAGGCGCCATCACGGCCCGAAGGTGGGATTTCGGGTCGTGACAATGCGTTAATGAGTAATCTCTTCCCTAAAGTAATATATTCTGATTTCTGAAAACGTTTTGTGCATTTAAAAAAATGGGGCATGCATAGGTTCGCATCATTCTACACACCTAGGAAAGCCTTAGGTATCAATATTTATAAAATTGGAAATTGTTTTCCTCTGTGCATAACTTAGCTAATGGCAGGTAAGAAGTCATAGTTTAAAACTGACCAAGTTACTTCTTCTAAAACTCAGTGATTAATCTGTCCTGCTGTTGTATTCTCACCTAGACATCCTGCTTTAAGTTTGAAGTTCAAGACCTCATATGTGTTTGAGTCGTGCTAGTTATGTGTGCCAATTTGTGGAGGAGTTCATGAGCAGGTAAGAATTCATAGTTTAAAACTGACCAAGTTACTTCTTCTAAAACTCAGTGATTAATCTGTCCTGCTGTTGTATTCTCACCTAGACATCCTGCTTTAAGTTTGAAGTTCAAGACCTCATATGTGTTTGAGTCGTGCTAGTTATGTGTGCCAATTTGTGGAGGAGTTCATGAGCCTCATATCTGCCCCTGTGTGTCCCCTATACTTGCAGTCCTAAATATTTTATTTGTCGCTTAGAATTTTGTCCTTTAAACCTAGGGGTTCAGCCTAGTACCTACCCTGTAGAAATAGTAGTCTTATCCTCCTCCAGGACTAATAGGATGGGACGAGTAATAGCACGCAATAAGTTTCGAGACCAACACACACGTTTTAAATACTTTCGCGGGGTGGGAATGGTATAATATGGATATGATGACCGGTGCGCTAATACCACGTGTAGCTTTGTCTATCGGGTATTGCACTGATGTGATCCATATTACTTTAAAACCTAGGACGTTTTCTTTCAAATGATTACTCTGTTCTTCTTTAAATTTTAGTAATTTCAATACTTGTTTGAAATCCCCTCTTACGTGAGCCTTGTTTGCTACTTGTTTATTGTCCGAAATTCAAGAAACATTTGGCTGGGACCCACAGTTGTGGATCTTGAGGGGTGCCTAACACCTTCCCATTGGCATAACTTCAAGCCCTTACCCAATTTCTGGTAATGCAAACTAGTCTATGAGTTAATTACTCAAGGTGCCCTAACGCACCATACAAATCGTTAGGTGGCGACTCTTCCTTTTAAAGGAGTTGTTCGAAATATCATAAACTCGATCTCCCCGCACATGAGCCTGCGAGGAAAAAGGGGGCACGACAAGTACAATTTTGCTCACTTTCCTTTTTTGTTTTTGATAAACCATCAGTACCGTGACTATTTCTTTTTCTTTTGCAGCAAACATGGGAACCGTCGAGAATGTCTCCGATTTCCATGATTGGGTAGAACAATTGTTGTTGGTCGCTCCTTTAGAAGAACGTTCTTGGAAGTACCTCTCTTCGAGGTTTGATAGGAAGGTGAAAACCCATGGTAAGGGTTTTTTTTTGTACTTATTCTCTTTCCCTTCTTGAGCTTATCTGATCCCTTTCATTTGTTAGGGTTTCCTGCTCATGGAATTTCTGCTGCGGCTATGTCCACTTTAAAACTGTCCCTGGCTAAGGCTCAGGAAATCATTTTTGGATCCTCCTCGTCAAAAAGGATGGCAAGTGGGTCCCGGACCTTGGAGGATGAATAAGAATAGGAGGAGGGTTCGTTGATTCATAGGTCGCAAAGGAGGAGAGTCATTTCTGACGATAAGTCTGTTCCCATTTTCGATCCTCTCGTACCTGAATCATAGCTTTCCGCTCCTGAAGATGCAACTCCCTCTCCTGTAAATGAATCAATTGATCATCTGTTCCAGCAAGGCTTCAGTACAATTTTTGATGAAGCACCTCTTGCTATATTCCCTCCATATGCTCCTATGGAACTTCCGTTTACTACTCCCGTTGCTGTTTCTGCTCCAGTTGCTATATCTGCTCCTTAGCCTATTCCATTTGTGGCTCCTTCATCCGCCCCTACTTCCGTTCCTTCTGTTTTTGAAGTAGGGTCTTCCAGTAGGGGGTGATGAAGCAAGTAACGATAGCGGTTCCTGCGGGAGGCAGCCTCTTGAAAAAGTCGGGCCAGGGTGATGTATGGTTAAAGCCCTTGATAGCCCGGTTGAGCAGTCTAAGCTGGAAAGTCACAGCTCCTTAACTTGGATGAACGAGATTGTGCACTCATCCCTAAAGGTAGAATTTCTCCTTATTCATATGTATATTTTTTTACCGTATCTAACTTATCCTTTTATGTAGATCAATCTTATAGGCACATAATTGATGAAGAGAGTCGTCAAATGGAGCAATCAACAAATGACTTCCATACCGAGGCTGACAATTGGAAAGAGTAGTACAAGAGTCTACAGCTTGATATGGAGGCAATGGAGGAGGATAAATGTACCTTGGAACAACATATCAGAGTTATTGCAGCGGAACTGGCCATAGAGAAGGCGTCTTCAAATCAGACAGGTAAGGATAAAAGCATCTTGGAGTTTTCCTTTGCAGAGCAGCTTTCCCATGCTACCAAAGAGATTAGGAGCATGAAGGATTTGTTGGATTAAAAGGAGGCTTACTCTGGTGAACTCGTGCAATTGCTTACCTAGACCCAAGAAGACCTCCGTAAATCTTCAGATAAAGTCCAGCTTCTGGAAAGATCCCTTGCTCATTTGCAGGCTTCTAATGATGTTGTCGTGGCTGAGAGAGATGAGCTAAGAGCCGAAGCTGAACAATGGGAGAAAGACTACGAGGCTCTTGAAGACAAAGAAGCTGCCGATGTTAGTTGAGCTTATTTGAATTCCCGACTTGACACATTGATGGAAATGGGCCAAGAGAATTTTGACGTGGAAGCTGAAATTGCCAAGACCAAAGAGACGATTGAAAATTTTCGGTAGAGTCAGAACTTCTCATCACCTGAAATTGAGGTCCCTGATGAAGCTGCTGCACAAGCCTCGCCATCTCAAGCCGCTCCTCCTGCCAATGAAGATAACCCCCCCCCCCCNCCCCATCTAGTGAAAGAGTTTATGGAACTTGGTTTCCTTTTTTTTGAACAATTGGTGGTTACCCCCGGTCCCATTGGGGGTAAAGTTTGGTCCTTATAAGTCCCCAACTGAAAACTTATGGGCAACTTTTGTACAAACAAATCTGTCTTAGACTAAGTTAATACTTAGTTTTTTGCCGTAACATTAATATTAATATCAGCATGACTTTTGATTTCTTGATTTTTTTTGTTTTGCTCTTAAGTCTTTGCATGCTTCTTTTTAGGGTTTTTGTTTTACCCCTTAGTGTTTGACTTTGCATTGAAAAATACTTTCATTTTATCGTACTTTTTCGTAACAGGCACGATTTATAAAAGAGGGCCCTTTTTTTATCGACACTTAATGAAGAAGACGTCTCAACTTCATAATGGTGTAAATGTACAAAAGAGGGATAGGAATTTCACATGTTTTTCTGAACAATGTTTTGAAGAAAGTCTTTGTATTATTTTGAACTTTCGTAACATTTTACATGTGTTTGAGTATCGTCTATAACTCTTTTGTAACTGTTTTTCTTACAACAGATTTGGTATAAATACGAGGGTATGAATTTGTACTCGTAACTGTTTTCTTTGCAACAGTTTTTGAATAAATACAAGGGTATGAATTTTTACACATAACTGTTTTCATTTACAACAGTTTTTGAATAAATACAAGGGTATGAATTTTTACCCATAACTGTTTTCATTTACAACAGTTTTTGAATAAATACGAGGGTATGAATTTTTATCCATAACTGTTTCATTTACAATAGTTTTTATCCTATGAAGACACATAGGAGAATGTAGAACCTGGATCAAATAACATCGAAGCCTCTCGGATGCAAACTGAAACTGTACCTGTGATAACTGCATCAGAAGCCTCAGCATCTGGACGAGCAGGAAAAGCATAACACCGGGGCTGAGCCCCTCCAACCAGTATATCTCTGGGTCTACCTGCTACGGGCTGGCCTCTACCTATCAGGGCCTGCCCTCCACCTCTATGCGTCTGACCTCCACCTCTGGCACCACGACCACCACCCCTAGCTGGCTGAGGGGGTGAGGGTGCACCTGATGCGGGAACCATGTCCCGGGAACCCTGATACTGAGACCCACCAAAACCTCGGGGGAAAAACCTGTAAATATGCCCCATACCACCGAAAGTGAAGCAAGACCTCGGATGCTGAGAATACTGACCCTGGAACTGACCCTGTCGACCAGAATGACCACCCTGATAGCTCTGAATTGTCGGTGCACTGATGGAAGCTGCAGGTGCACTGCGGGATACCTGGAGTGCCAACTGCCTAGGAGGATGGCCTCTGCCAAAGGAATCTCTGCCTCCAGATGAGGCACCACTGAAACGGC
>ML285365.1:4393-46622 GCA_005239495.1 Nicotiana undulata
CTGTCCTAAGCAAATATTAAAAAAGCGACAAAATTCTATGATCACAGGGTCAACAGGAGGCTGAAATCCTAATGTGAAAGGGTAAGTATAGACGTAAGAAAAACCCGTTTTGAAAGACGTAATCCTTTGAGTACTGCTTGGTACAAGAATGGGAACATTATACTCCCAAGAACACTCTCTACGAACAATGGGAACGTACCTACAGTAATGATGGTAGCATATTTCTCAATACTATCTAAAGAATGAGCCTGTTCAGCAATAGGAGAATTAACTTCTGGAAAGACTATCTCCGAAGGGATGATTTCATCAACTCTGGGTTAATGAAAATCATCCTTGTTCCTAGAAACAGAATGAGAAGATCTACCTCTCGGAGAAAACAACGACCTAGCAGAGGAAGAAGAAGAAGAACCTCTAATAATGGTACGTCCTAGGCTCCTTAATCGGCCACCTCTTCGACTCCTAGTCGGAGCAGAAGAAGAAGCCAAAGCTTCAACATCAATAACCTTTTCAGGTTGACCTGAGGAAGACATATTTATAAAATCAAGAAAGAAATTCTTTCACAAAGAAAAGATTAAGTTATGGAAGTTTTTCGTGCTAAGGAAGAAAAGAAGACGACTATTTATACCTAATGGCGACCGTCGAAACTTGGAAAGGTAATGATGGAAAGTCATAATTAAAGGTGTCACTTCGGGACTGATGCAGCCGCAAAAAGCCCTAAAAGGCGCCGGGTCATTTCAGAACCAATCAGAAACGAACACGTGGAAGAAGCATTAAATGGAAGTGATGTACGACGCATGCGCCCATAAAAGAATACAAGGTTTCGAGGTAAAGCGGCGGCAAAATATTCCCGCCATAAATGAATATCCACTTACCAAGTATTATACGCTCTATACACGGCAAGTGGAGGGACTATCTGTATTGGTAAAAAATATAGCCTCATACGTGTACAAATTTTGGATGACTCAGCCAACCAGGTGGACTAAATAAAACATCACACGTGGACACAGGATAAAAAGGTACGGTCAATACAAGGAATTAGCCACGGAAAGATCATCAAAGAAGAAGAGACACGGTCACAACGAATCCGGACGCAATAATGGGCCGATTCGAAGATCAGCAATCGATGTCTTGTACGTTATGTAACTTCTAAAATAACAGTTACTATTCATCATTTTAACGCCTCATAAATGTAATAATTAAGCATTAAATAGGCTATCATGACAGAAATACAAACGTTGTACTAGGAGAACATCCCTATAAAAGGGATAAAAATGTAACAAACAGGATCATCTGATTTCTGGGATACTAAGCTATTTTATTCTTTATATATTGCTCTCGAAATTATTGCTACTTTATTATTTATTTTACTAATTCGATTATCAGTAACCCGAGTTTTATCCTAAATTAAGCTTTAGTCAAAAGATCTTATTTTTTGGTTAAACACATGCGTGATAGAGATTTTTATTCTTCGTGAACGCAAGGATATCTTCGCGAACGCGAAGAAAAAAGTCCCTGAAGCCAAATCCTTCTTCGCGAACGCGAAGAACAACACTAGACACCAGCATCAGCTATTGCAAAACAACCCGAAATGATCCAAAATCACCCCGAAACACACCTGAGGCCCCCGGGGGCCCGTCCAATCACACAAACCAGTCCCATAACATAACACGGACCTTATCGAAGCCTAAAATCACCTCAAACCGTATCGAAATCATGAATCGCACCCCAATTCAAGCCTAATGAACTTTAGAACTTCAAACTTCTACATTTGATGTCGAAACCTATCAAATCACTTCAGCTTGAACTCAAATTTTGCACACAAGTCGCAAATGACATTATGGACCTGCTCCAACTTTCGGAATTCCATTCTGACCCCGATAGCTAATTTTTCACTGCCGACCGGAAAGCGCCAAAAACTCAATTTCGCCAATTCAAGCCTAATTCTACTTCGGACCTCCGAAAAATATTACGAACACACTCTTAAGTCCCAAATCACCTAATGAAGCTATTCGAGCCATAAAAACCACATTCCGAGGTCATTTACCTATAAGTCAACATCTGGTTGACTTTTCTAACTATAAAGCCAACTTAAGAGACTAAGTGTCTCATTTCTCTCCACAATCACTCCGAACCCGAGCCAACCATCCCAACACAACATAAAAAGTTGAAGAACACTTAATAAAGCAAAAATAGGGGAAACATGTCTAAACTCTCGAAACGACCGATCGTGTCGTTACATATCGAGCATATGTATCTCAATACCGGCTCACAATGACCAGTGACCGATGAGGTTTTCTCGACCTTGAAATCGGAATTGATAACCCCCTTACCCCCTCCCCAGGAATATATTCCTCAAGGCGTGGTTCCACCGGTGCTTTCCCGTCGACCGGCTGAGAGGATGAAGCGGTATCCTTTTATGGCACAGTCTTTGATGTTTTTGCCATTTAGTTTTGAGGTTAAAGAAATATGAAGATGATGATATTTGGTGTTTTAAGAAGAGTTTAACGGTGAAACTTGAAGATTTACAGATGAAGAACTTGAAAAATGCAAATAGCTTTGAAGGTTAGAGCAGAAGAGGTTCAAAGTAAAGTTTGAAAGAGTGGAAAAGAGGCTTATTTATGGATTCACGACGACGGTTCAAAGTTACTATTGGACGACCGTCAACTGACACGCATTAATAACCTGGGGAACTGTACCGAAGAGACGTTTCGGTTACTTATGTCGCTTACGTCACGGAGATGATGTCATGACAAGTCAAGGTAAAGATCGAAGGCTCAATTCGTTTCTTGTCATTACACTCCAAAAAATGAGGGGACTATCTGTATACGGTTAAAATCAGGCCAATCCGATTTCACTGATTAATAGAGACCAAGGGGATGGATCGAAGATCGGCCTCGTAATAGCTCAGATCGAGGCATGAGGATAAGGTATCGAGTTTGGGATTCGAGGTACCTGTAGAGATCGAGACTCGTAGTGATCGAGACCAAAAAGGATAGACATCGAGCAAGACCGAAGATAGCATAATAACAGAAAGGCGACATATCTGTGACTGGTCGAGGATCATGGAGGAAATCTCAGAACGGATCAAATGAGGAACGGTTGTTTAGCTAATCATGGGATTTCCTTCTGTAATTAGAATTGTAACCTAAGTAGAATTCCTCTAGTATATAAAGGGCGTTCTAATCATTTATGATCCACCGTATTCTCGCATATCAAAGCAATACACTATGCTTTCTCTCTTATACTCTCTTGTTCTTCTGCTTATTCAATATTTCATAACTTTATTATCAATTCGAGGGTGTCTAGCTCGAGAGCTGAGTTACATTTCAATATTGGTTTGCTCTACTTTGTTGTTAATTTCTATTATTAATCATCACATTTATCAATTGATATTATGAAAAATCACGTATCCTTAAAACCACATATAAGTTTAATTGTTATCCGGTTTTAAGGGTAAACAAATATGTACAGTAAATAATTGAACAACAACAACAACAACAAACCCAGTATGTTCCCATCGGGTGGGGTCTGGGGAGGGTAATCTGTACGCAGACCTTACCCCTACCTAACAGGTAGAGAGGTTGTTTCCAACCGACCCTCGGCTCAGAAAGGATAATAAGAAGAAGTGGATAGAAGGAAAGGATGAAAGAGGGAAGAGAAAAGAAAAAGAGAGAGATAAAGGATAAGTAGTACTCCCTCTGTTTCCAGTTTATGTGAACCTATTACCTTTTTGGTCCATTCCAAAAAGAATGACTCCTTTCTAAATTTGGAAACAATTTAGCTTAAACTTATAATTCTACCCTTAAGGAGAAGCTTTTACAACCACACAAATACTCTGGACCCCTTTTTGACTTGTTTAGAACCACAAATTTCAAAAGTCTTCATTTTTTCTTAAACTCCGTGCGCAGTCAAACAGGTTCACATAAATTGGAATGGAGGGAATACCAAATACTAGCAACAAGGGATACAATACCTGGGGCGAACAAAATCACATAAAGTAATAAGAATCTAAGAATATTAAGGGACATGCGTGCTACTAAGACTATCAGTGAGCAACTAAAAACTATCCTTTAACCTTCTACCTTAATCCTCGACCTCCACACCCTCCTATCTAGAGTCATGTCCTCAGTAAGCTGAAGCAGCGCCATGTCCTGTCTAATCACATCTCCCTAGTACTTGTTAGGCCTACCTCGACCTCTTCTCAAACTCGACATGGCCAAAACCTCACACCTCCTAACAGGGGCATCAATGCTTTTTCTCTTAGCATGTCCGAACCATCTCAGTCTCGACTCCCGCATCTTGTCCTCCATGGAGGCTACTCCCACTCTGTCTCGGATAACTTCATTCTTAATCTTATCTCTTCTGGTACACCCACACATCCATCTCAACATCCTCATCTCTTCTACTTTCATCTTCTGCACGTGGGAGTTCTTGACTGGCCAACACTCATCCCCATACAACATAGCCGATCGAACCACCACTCTATAAAACTTGCCCTTAACTCTTGGCGGCACGTTCTTATCACATAAAACACCGGAAGAAAGCCTCCACTTCATCCATCCCGCTCTGATGCGATGTGCGATATCTTCGTCAATCTCCTTGTTACCTTGGATAATAGACCCGAGATACTTAAAACCCGCTCTCTTGGGGATAACTTGAACATCAAGTTTTACATCTACGTCTGCTCATGGGTCCCGTCACAAAATTTGCACTCCAAGTATTTTGTTTTGGTTCTACTCAATTTAAAACCTTTAGACTCCAAGGTCTGTCTCCAAACCTCCAACCTCGTGTTAACTCCGCTTCGCGTCTCGTCAATCAAAACCATATCATCGGCAAATAGTATGCACCAAGGCACCTCCCCTTCGATGTGTTGCGACAGTACATTCACCACTAAGGCAAATAAAAACGGGCTAAGAGCCGATCCCTAGTGCAACCCCATCATCACAGGGAAATGCTGAGTCCCCACCCACAATCCTCACCTGAGTCTTAGCATTATCAAACATATCCTTAATCACCTTAATGCACGCTACCGGAACGCTACTAGCCTCCAAACACCTCCACAGGACCTCTTTGGGGACTTTATCGTACGCTTTCTCAAGGTCAATAAACACCATATGCAAGTCTTTCTTCCTCTCCCTATACTGCTCCACTAATTTTCTAACCAGATGAATTGCTTTCGCAGTCGAACGCCCCGGCATAAATCCAAATTGATTCTCGTAAATAAACACACGCCTTCTTACCCCGGCCTCCACCACCCTCTCCCAAACCTTCATAGTGTGACTCAACAGCTTGATACCCCTATAATCACCTTTGTTCTTGTAAAGCGGAACCATCGTACTCCACCTCCATTCTTCGGGCATCTTTTTCGTCTTAAAAATAACATTAAATAGCCCAGTGATCCACTCCAAACTTGCTCGCCCCGCGCTCTTCCAGAATTCCACCGGGATTTCTTCTGGCCTCGTCGCTCTGCCCCATCACATCTTACGCATATCCCATTCCACCTCCTCTACTGTAATCCGCCTACAATACTCAAAATCTTGCCGACTCTCGGAGTACTCCAACTCATTCAGCACAATGCGTCTATCCCCTCCTTGTTCAACAGTAAATAATTGAAAACTGAATGAAATAATAATAAATTTGTTACAATCCTCTTGACCTCGCTATCTGAATTCTAAAAAAGGTCCATGCTCAATTCCTCCACTGAGTCCATAGACGCGCGGAAGGAGATGCCACTGACACGAAAAACACTAATTAATACGGTTGCTAAAAACTTTCAAATTAAGTATACAGTCAAATGGATTACATTAAATAAAATGGAAGGAATACTATTCTACTTCTTTAGCAATAAAAATAGAAAGAAAAAAAGAACAATCTTTCTTTCATCCAAACACCAAGAATCAATCTAGAGTATGCAAATTTTGTTGGAAAATTTAATGGTATCTCAAAAGGGAACGTCCAATATTTTTGTTTGGAAAAACTTTTCTTCTATGAAATGTTATGTTTTTATTTATTTATTATTTTATAAATTATTTATATTTAATAGAGTCAAACTAGTTGTTATTTAGCCGTTAACTAGCCATTGGAGCAACACCTATATAAACATGGTCTTTGGAGAGCTAAAGATACACTTTCTAATACAACTTTCTAAATTATCTTTTTCTCCTATATGATGGGTTTCTTTCTTGAATTTTCTGCTAGTTCTATTACCAGTTTAATAACTGGAAGAGCTTGTTGAATCCTGGGGGATACCCCCAATTTATTTATCACTGTGTGGGCGAAATATCCTCAAGGACAGTGTCCTTGACACGCCTCAAGCTAATTCTTATTCTCCATAACCAATATTTTTTCAATAATCTTAAGGATATTTTACTTTGTTCTTATGGAGAATACTACTTATGGAATTCTGGTGAACTGTAAAGACAGACGGTAATATCTTCCGCTTAATATATTTTTGTGTAATATCGTATCTAAGTGTCATGTATACATAAACGTTTATTCTTTCATGGTTATTCTTGTGAGAATCTAGTAGGCAGATAAACTTTGGCCTTAAGAAGATATATATAATATGCATAATCTTAGTATTATTTTGGGTTATGCATTATTTGTTGTAGTGGATTTGTAGTGTGTTTTTATTTATATGCATTTTGTATTGTGAAAGAGAATGCATGTTTCTTTTTAGTCTTATAAGAGATGCTTTTGTAGTTCTCTTTTATCTTGGTGTTTTAAATTTCTCTCTTAACATTTTAAAGAGGCAATATGTTATTTGTTTTAAGCAGTGATAAAACATAATTTCTTAATTCATCAATATTTTACAGTTTACTTATGTTGCTAGAGATCATGAATGACCAATTGAGTACTTCTAGATATGACTTTATTAAAATGGTTATTATACATATATCTAAAAGAACTCATATATGTATATTGTTGTCAATTGCTTTTGTCCGCCCGTACATCGCTGAAAAAAATAATTAATGTCAATATAGAAGAGCCTTACAAAATTGCGATTCTTGTGGCGACAATATATATATTGGAGAACTAAAGTATATTGCATTTTGGTGAAAGTACTTTATGTTCTAAAAATAATTCTTGCTTTTCTCTTGATCATCTAGGTGAATGTTGAATAATGACTAATTTTTTCATAGAACTAAGAGTTATATAGTTGAGATCAAACTTTATTGAAAAATGATAATTATTTTGTGGGGGCACACTAAGCCATCATATATTTCTCAATCTAGAAGAGTATTAGATAGAAATGATAATCCTGCAAAATCAAAAATAAATTTGACTAAGAGGATGATATAATCGATGTGATCATTTCTCAAGCGAATCTTATGGCTAATGGAAGTGATTGGATGTTAGGCTCTTGTGCTACTAACATAGTTGTGTGTAACGACTCGGCCGGTCATTTCGTGAGATTAGTCTCGTTTCCTCTGTTTCAGCTTTGTCATGTGTTATTTAACCTATTCATGATGCATGGGGTCGGTTGGTTCGGGTTCGGAGTGGTCGTGGTGAAAATTGAGACACTTAGTCTCTTAAAAGAGCTTAATGGTTATAAAAGTCAACCAGGAGTTGACTTATAGGTAAACGACCACGAAATGTGGATTTTATTGCTCGGATAGTTTCGTTAGGTGATTTGGGACTTAGGAGTGTGTTCGGAATGTATTTTTGATGTTCGGAGTAGAATTAGGCTTGAATTGGCGAAATTGAGTTTTTTGTTATTTCCGGTCGGCAGTGAAAAATTAGCTATCGGGGTCGTAATGGAATTTTGGAAGTTGGAACAGGTTCGTAGGATCATTTTGGATGTGTGTGCAAATTTTCAGGTCAATCGGATGTGTTTTGGATGATTTCGGTATCTTTGGCGAAATTTGGAAGTTTCTATGTTCATAGGCTTGAATCCGAGGAGAATTTGGTGGTTTGATGTTATTCTGTGTGTTTCGAGGGTGCGACTAAGCCCGGGTGATCATTTATGACTTGTTTGTATTTTTTTGGTTGGGGTCTTGAGGGGCTCAGATTGATTTCGGATAGTCATTGGAAGGTTTGAAGTTGGGAATTTCAGCAGAAAAAGTTGCTGGTGTGACCGCACCTGCGGAAGGGTAGTCGCAGGTGTGAAGCCGCAAGTGCAGGGAGGCTTGCGCAGGTCCGGAATTTGGTCAGGTTGTAGGAAGTCACAGGTGCGAGACTTGGACCGCACCTGCGGAGTCGCAGGTGCGGAAAATGGCCTTTTAAGTGAAATGCTCAGGTGCGGGTACGCAGGTGCGAGAAAAGGATCGTCGGTGCAGTCATCGCTGGACAGATCATACAAACAGGACCCTTAGCGATTTTTGGGTCATTCTTCCACCATTTTTGCTCGGGTTTGAAGCATTTTGAAGGGTTTTGAAGAGGGAATTCGACAGTTCTTCGTGGAGGTAAGACTTTTGGACTTAAAACTCGTTTATACTTGATTTATGGACTAATTAGTGGTAAAATTATGGGAAATTAGTACCAAAATTGGGTAATTAGGGCTTGTAATTAGAGACTTTAAAATAGGAGTTTGAGGGGTCATTTGAAGTCCGATTTTGATGTTCTTGGTATGTATAGACTCGTGGAAGCATGAGGATTTTTGTGATGTAATTTTTATCGGATTCCGAGACATGGGCCAGGGGGTCGGGTTTCGCCAATTTCGGGATTTTGGGCTAATTTTGATAATTTTCGAATGGGTTTTGTCCCTTAGCATTCATTGATGGTATAAATCTGATTTTGGTAGATTTGGAGCACTCGGAGGCCGAGTCTAGAGGCAAAGGCACTACGGGGTAGGATTTTTGCCTCTTTTGAGGTAAGTAACGTTTCCAAACTTGGTTCTGAAGGTTCGAAACCTCGAACTATATGATATATGACTATAATTGAGGTGACGCACATGCCAAGTGATGGGCGTGCGGGCGTGCACCGAGTAATTTGTGGCCTGGATCATCCCATGACATCGTCTAGTAGCTATTACGGATTGATATCCGCACTTCTATTAATGTGGTAAATGTGAACATGTTAGAAATCATGTTAAGTCTAAATGCTAAGGCTTCACGCCGAAAATGTTGCAACCCGAGTGGTCGTATATTACTGTCTCATTTTGTGATTATTTGATTTCATATACTCAGTCCTATCATAGTATATCATTTCATGCCTCGGTCTTAGTATTGTTGATTATATGTATATTTATCAATGTTTCAGGCTAATTCATGCATCTGTGAGCCCATGTGAGAGAGACTGGAAAGTAATGACTGAGTGAGGCCGAGGGCTTGTTATTGAGACAGTTATGAGGTCGGACTGTACACTCCAGCGATACTTTAATCATGTCTTCGTTGGCTTGATATAGCGCTTGGCCCAATAGAGCCCCTCCGAAGTCTTTACACCCCCAGTGAGCGCATTGATATTGAGGGATGGATCTTCCATGGACATGGACCTTGTCCGAAGTTGATGTTATGTGAGGGATGGATCGCCCCTGGACATGGATTTTGTCCGAGTGTTGTGTTCTGTAGATGGATCTTCTCCGTGGGGCGGGATTGGCCTTTTCCTCAGTACCGAGTGACTACGGTCACCGATGATTATGTACATTCCGGGATGGACCTTCCCTGGGCTTGAGAGCCATATACGGTACTGAGTGGACTGCTGAGTGAGGGTTGTGAGCACTATGTGCATTTCCACACAGGATTCATACATTTATATGATGGCATGTAGAGTAGACTGGGCATACTTGGCATATCTTATTCAATTCTCTAATAAACTGTTAGCACGACTAATTTATGTACGCTGTCAATTGTAAATTCTGAGGTTTAGTCTGTCACTACCTCCCAGCCCACAGTTTGGGTTCATTACTTCTCAGTTGGTGTACTCGCGTTACCCCATGCACCTTGTGTGCATATCCAGGTACATCGGGACCCGGTAGTGATTGTTGAGCAGTTATCAGAGTTTCATCGGAGTCGTCGAGGCAGCAGTTGGCGATCGCGACCTCGTCTTCTCCTTCTCTATCTTCCTGTTGCATTTTTATTATTACAGACTATGTTGTCTATTTCCCTATTTCAACACTTTTATATTGTAGTAACTCATGACTGAGTGACAATAGATCCGGGGTTGAATTTTGAATTGTGCTTTAATGTTGTTTAAACTTTCAAATGGATTATTATCAATATTTTGCTTCTAAATTTATAAATTCCTGAAAAATAAACTTAGATTCAACGAAATATGTGGCTTTTCTGATTCCACGACAGGCGCCATCACGACTAAGAATTTGGGGTCGTAACATTGTGCTAACAAAGTTAATTTGTATCCTACACCCAAGTTGAACAACAAATAGAATGATTTATTTATTTATTTTGGTAATACTTTTTATAAGTTATGAAAAATATTATCCCCCGCCTTAACATTATTGAAAATATGGGGGCAAGGTATTTTACTTTGGGTCTCTAAAATATTTAAGGGAAGAATTGTTTAATTATGACATGTTTCCTATTTAAGATATTTCTGTAGAAGTTAAAGTTGATTCTATATTTAGAAAATTTTACGTTGGTACTTGACTGCATAAAGAAAATAAATTCTTATGTATTGAAAGATGTTTCGAAAGTCACTTGTACAGAACTCAAGTTTTATTTCATTTGAGATAATTTTATGCCTTATTTGAGAAGTACTATGAGTTAGTACTTTGTATGTAAATTTTCCACTGTATTAGAAGGATACAGTGATGATGTTGAGTCTCTGATTCAAATGAGAAAAACTCAATAGTGATTATGTGATCACCTTTTGGTAGGGTGTTATGACATTAAAATTGCCTAGAAGTGAGGTTGATTAAGCAACCTCTTGGTGAGTTAAATCGACAATAATTATGTCGATGAATTGTGATTGCCAAAGCGCAATTGTAACAAAATAAATCTTCTAATGGGAAGAGTAGAAACATTTTTTTAAGATATAATGTCATAAACCAATTGCTTAGAGATGAGAATATTTTATACATATTATGTGTAGTCAAAAGAGGATTTGGCTGATACTTTGACTTATAAGTGAAACATCGAGGGGTTGACACTTTTGTCAATTTTAGATGTATCAATAATGATGCTAACCTAACCTATGTGATTGGAGATCCCATGAAGTAGGTTCATATGGGTAATAACAAGTCATTAGTTGATCAAATGTGCACTGTTAAAATATGTCTCTTCCTATGGTGTATGTGTACATAGTGCAAGACTGCAAGGAATGTGAGGTTGAGTTATTAAACTCTTAATCCAATAATCCATAGCATTTCGTATGTGGTGTATTGCACTGCATAATACACTTTATGGATGGACCTATATGAGTGTGGAATGGGGCCGCTCCTATGAAATTTGTGAAAAAATTTCTAGAGCACTCATGAAAATCAGGCGCGCGCAAGGCCTATTAGCGCAAAATCGCGATAACAGTAGAAATTGTGGGGGTGTAATATGATGCATAAGATCTCTAGCTTACAATAAGAATTATTGGTTCATAGAAGTTATCAACTTCACCAATTACTCTACAAGTTAAATTTTATTTTATCTATATTTGGTTCATAGTCTATAAGACACCAGACGAATTTCATTATACTCAAAACCCAGCAAATTATCTCTCTTTCTTTATTTATTTACTATTTATTTTTATCCCTTTTGAGATATGTGGGGGATTGTTGGAAAAATTAATGGTATCTCAAAAGGGAATGTCCAATATTTTGGTTTGGAAAAACTTTTCTTCTATGAAATATTATATTTCTATTTACTTATTTTATTTACATTAAATAGAGTCAAATTAGCCGTTAGCTAGCCGTTGGAGCAACACCTATATAAACATGGTCTTTGGAGAGCTATAGATACACTTTCTGATACAACTTTCTGAATTATCTTTTTCTCCTATATGCTGAGTTTCTTTCTTGAGTTTTCTGCTAGTTCTGTTCCCAGTTTAATAACTGGAAGAGCTTGTTGAATCCTGGGGGATACGCCTAATTTTATTTATCACTGCGTGAGCGAAATATCTTTAAGGAAAGTGTCCTTGACATGCCTCAAGCTAATTCTTATTCTCCATAACCAATATTTTTCCAACAAATTTAAGTATAATTGTAGAAATTGGTGACTTCTCTAACATAGATATCTATGCATGTTATCAGGTAAACGGATATATGCCCAATGTATCTTTCATTGAAGATGATACAACATGGAACTATTAGAAAGAAAATTGGGGTTCTAACATAAAAAGTTACTTCACAATTTCTAGAAAAGGTTATTACTATTAATATATACTGATAATTAAGATAAGAGTATAACTTAATACCTTATAATTTGATCAGAGGAAATTGTTGAGATGGTTAGCACCCCACTCACAATCTCAAATTGTGGGTTTGAGCCACCAAAGGAGTAATAGCTCCCTTAAAAGGATTAAAGGGGAGGGGAATCATAATAAGAAAAAAGAATACCTTATGGTTCTTTTTTTATTATAGAAAATGGAGAGATTAAGCGCCTTTAAGAAATTACAGGTGAAACTATATCTTTTTCTATCCTTTTTTCTTTTGGTTCAAACTATATTCTCTCTATGGAATAAACTATTCAAGCAATATACTGAAAACAATCCAATAAATAATTATATTTTAATAGAGTTCAACTAATAATCACTTATAGTACATAATTATTTTTACGCGATCTGATCACATGATGTAAAATAGAATGTTATTATTCATAGAAATGTGAGATTATTGACGTGAAAGAAAACTTTAATATATGCTATAATAAATTAGATATATTGACAGTATAAAATTTCACGGTATATATAAAGTTAAATTTATCAAAATAATGAAAAAATGACACGGGATAGTCGCTGTAAAAATAATAGCCGAAAAAATGTATAAAATATATATTTATTTATTTTACATATATATACATTTTGTATGTTATTTTCAAAAATTATACAAGTTTTATACACTTTTTCGGCTATCAAATGTAAATAGTTTCTGGCGCGGGCTAAAAGTGATAATACCCCTCAAATACAACAACAATAACAACAACAAAAACCCAATTTGATCTCAATAGGTGAGGTTTGGGAGGGTAGTCTGTACGCAGACCTTATGCAGGTAGAGAGGTTGTTTCCAACAGACCCTCGGCTCAAGAAGAGCAAAAAGAAGAGGAGGAAATCAAGGAAGGTAGAAAGATGGAAGAGCAAAGAAAAAGGGAGAGATAAAGGATAAGTAGTACCAAATAATAGCAACAGGGAATACAATACCTCAGGCGAACAAAACCACATAACGTAATAAAAATCTAAGAATATGAAGGGACATGCATGCTACTAAGACTATCGATGAACATTTATAAACTACCTACTAACCTTCTACCTTATCCTCGACCTCCACACCCTCTTATCAAGGATCATGTCCTCAATAAGCTTAAGCGGCACCATGTCCTGCCTAATCACCTCTCCCCAGTACTTCTTAGGCCTACCTCCGTACCTCGACCTCTTCTCAAACTCTCCATGGCCAACCTTTCACAATCCTCACAGGAGAATCAATGTTTCTTCTCTTAACATGTCTGAACCATCTCAGGATCGACTCCCGCATCTTGTCCTCCACGAAGGCTACCCCCACTCTATCCTAGATAGCTTCATTCTTAATCTTATCTGTTTTGGTACACCCACACATCCATCTCAATATCCTCATCTCTGTTACTCTCATCTTCTGCACGTGAGAGTTCTTGACTGGCCAACACTCAGCCCCATACAATATAGCTGGTCGAACCACCTCCCGATAAAACTTACCCTTAAGTCTTAGCGGCACATTCCTATCACACAAAACACCAGAAGCGAGCCTCCACTTCATCTATCCCGCTCCGATGCGATGCGCGACATCTTCATCAATCTCCCTGTTACCCTGGATAATAGACCCGAGATACTTAAAACTCGCTTTCTTGGGGATAACTTGAGCATCAAGCTTAACCTCTACGTCTGCATCATGGGTACCGTTACTGAACTTGCACTCCATGTATTTTGTCTTGGTTCTACTTCGTTTGAAACCTTTAAACTCCAAGGTCTGCCTTTAAACTTCCAACATCGCGTTAACTCCGCTACGCGTTTCGTCAATCAACACTATATCATCCGCAAATAGCATGCACCAAGGAACCTCCCCTTGGATTTGACGCGACAGTACATCCATCGCCAAGGAAATAAAAATGGGCTAAGAGCCGATCCCTGGTGCATCCCCATCACCACAGGGAAATGCTCCGAGTCACCACCCACAGTCCTCACCCGAGTCTTAGCATCATCATACATATCCTTAATCACCCTAATATACGCTACTGAAACACCGCTAACCTCCAAACACCTCCACATGACCTCTCTCGGATCTTTATCGTATGCTTTCTCAAGGTCAATAAACACCATATGCATATCCTTCTTCCTCTCCCTGTACTGCTCCACTAATCTCCTTACCAGACAAATCGCTTCCGTAGTTAAACGTCCCGGCATGAATCCAAATTGATTCTCGGAAATAGACAAGCACCTCCTCATCCTGGCCTCCACCACCCTCTCCCAAACCTTCATAGTGTGACAAACAACTTGATACCCCTATAATTATTGCAATTTTGGATATCACCCTTATTCTTGTAAAGCGTAATCATCGTACTCCGCCTCCATTCTTCAGGCATCTTCTTTGTCTTAAAAATAACATTAAACAACCCAGTGAGCCACTCCAAACCTGCCCGCCCCGCGCTCTTCTAGAATGCCACCGAGATTTCGTCTAGCCCCGTCACTCTGCCCCTGCACATCTTACGCATCGCCCCAGTAACCAGCACAATGCGTATATCCCCTCCTCATTCAACAATTTATGGAAGTATGTCTGCCATCTTCTCCTAATGATTGTCTCGTCCATCAATACTTTTCCATTCACGTCTTTGATGCACTGACTTGGTCTAAGTCGCAGGCTTTCCCTCTCCCTCGCCTTGTCCAACCGGTACAACCTCTTGTCCCCGCCTTTGCCCTCGAGCTCCTCGTACAAACGAGCAAACGTTGTGTTCTTAGTTTTCGTAACTGCTAACTTCGCCTCTTTCTTTGCCTTTTTGTAACACTCCTGATAAGTCTTTTTTTCCTCCTCGTTTGTACTCTCTACTAGCTTCAAATAAGCAATTTTCTTAGCTTCCACTTTACCTTGAACCTCTACATTCGACCTTCAGCCCCCTTTATGACCCCCAGGAGCCAGGAGAGCCCTTCGTGACCCTTAAGACCTCTCTAGCAGCTACCCTAATGCAATCCGCAGTCGTGAACCACATACTAGACGCGTCCCTCATACTCATCCAGGCCCTCATAGCCAACAACTTCTCCCCTAACTCATACCCCTCAAATAATACACGGTAATATAATTGTTGGGCTAAAATGACCTAAAGATACTCTTAACATGATGCGATATTGCACGATTTAGGCCAAGCCCGCATGTTTTTTTCCAAAAAGTCTCAAACCATTGAGGTAAAAATAGCACGGGTTAGCCAGTTTTCGGACAGGTCATTCAAAAATAGCCAGTGTTTGCCAAGTCATTGAAAAATAGCATATTATGTTAGAATTTCAACACGTGGAAAGTTCCAGCATAATATACTGGAGATTCGAGCACCTGTGTATGAACTTCCAGCATATTATGCTAGACCGGTATACTTTGCTGGAACTCCAGTATAATATACTGGAGTTCTAGTATACTTTGCTGGAATTCCAGTAGTATTTTCCGGATTTTGAATAGTGTTTTCGTTCAGATTTATCTCTACATGAAAAGTGGCTAAATTTCTGATTACTTTTGAAACTGTTGCAATTTTTGAATGACCACTTGTAAATCTGGCTATTTTTCAATTTCTCCCACCATTAAGTGATCCCTACAATTATTCAGAGTTCCAATCTTTTGAGCTACCAACGTGGGATTTTGTTCGCACGAAGTGGATGTTAGGCACGCAGGGAAGACTCTGATTATGCGACATCCAAGGATAATGCTTTCTTATTCCACACTATCTCAACAATCGGCCAAAATTCCAAATGTTCAAAACATAAACATGAAAGGGTCAAACTAAGTAATTTGAGTTAGTAAGGATCAAAATATCATAATTATGAAAGTTGAAAGAACTATAATTCCATTTTAGGAAAGTCTCCCTCTTCCGAATCCTAGTTGAAGTAGTATTCATTCCATATCCCACTTAAACTAGTAACAGAACTACGGTTCTACGATCCCATTTAGGAAATCTCCTTCTATTTCCTACTCCGAAGCAAATTTGTAGTGAAAACTCTTGATATATTAAAACCCCTCGGTTTAATCCACCACACATCATTCTCATTATTTTTAGTTTGATCAACTTTTAAATAACACCTGAAGTATGTGCATCTTCATCATTGATTCCGACGAGTCCCACCCGTCAAAAACCACCACCACCACCACCATCGTCGGCGTCACTTACGACGGCGGCGTGATTCTTGGCTCCACTGAAATAATCACACAGCTGACTGCGAATGTTTTCTTGTGTCACTGTGCACTTGGAGCACATACACAAGTCCTTTTAGAAGATGCTCGCAACTTTCTTGATCAAGAAACTACTGCTACGGTTGCGGCCGAAATTGTTGGTACGGTATTATCTGCATATGACATTAACAACAAGAAAAATATGTTACAAACTGGGGTGCTACTTGGCGGATGGGACAAGAATGGAGGAGGCAAAATATATGAGATAGGTTTTAGTGGGGTGGTAATGGAGAAGTCTAATTTTGGTGTAGGAGGACATGGGGCTGTAGATTTGAATGATTTCTTGGAGAAAGAATGGAAGAAAGGAATGACTGAAGAAGAAGCAGAGCAATTGGTGGTGAAAGCATTGTCATTAAACAACAACATTAATAGCGCATGCGGTGTTCAAACTGCCAGTGTAAACTCGAAAGGGTTCACGACAGCTTTTCACCCTTATGGTACACTTCCTGTTAAGGCAGAGAAGTTGGAATTGGAGCATGTGAATGAGAAGCCATTGCTCGAATGTATACGAGCACATTTACTTTTGTTGCTCAACATCAATGAGGGTCTCTAGATTCGTAGTGGCAATCTACTAGTGACTGCAAGATTATGTTTAAATATCAATGCCATATCTTGAATATATAATTATGCCCCATATTAGTTATTTTCTTCTCTTCATTAGGTGGCTATTTTTGTACTGTAATTCATTCAAGCGTATAATATATTCATATTGGAATTACAATCTTTTTTTAATTTTCTTGCGGAAGGGGGGTCTCACTATAATAAATTGCAGATCAGAGCTTTATAGATTATATCAAACAATTTTCATCGAGATATTTTGGCTAATATACACCTATTATATCCGCAATGAAGAATTTTACACAACCAATTACAGCGAGACCCCGATATATCCGCAATGAAGAATTTTACACAACCAATTACAGCGAGACCCCGATATCATGCACTTGCACCGAACTTATTCTTTGCTATCAGAGTTCAAAAGCAACGAGCATCAGACACAACAAATGGGTTAATTCGTTCGAGGATTCAATCAAGCCACAGAGTTTGACGTCTCCAACAATAGCCTTGATGCATTCAATGGAAGTAGGTTAACGAAGGAATTTGATGATAATAATAAGAATGGTTCGTCAAAATAACCATTCAAATTTGTAGTTTAAACAACTAGATTCAAATTTTCTACTGAAGACTGTCGGTTGTGTAATTCTAAGTTTGCAAATGAAGAAGCGATTAAAGATAAATCTTGCAACTGACAAAATCATCAGCAATTAATATAGTTTTCGTCAAAAGGAACACTCCCAACCTTCAAAGGGAAGAACATGAGTAAAGAAATTGTTTGGGACTAAGTTGTGTTGTATAGAAATTACTTTCAATACTCAAATGCTACACTTTCATCATCGAAACAGACAAGGAAAATAATACTAAGATCTAAGCAATTAAATTCAACATCAAGAAGAGGTGATGCCAATAAATCATTTGAGTCGGGTGAACAAAGAATTTTAGGGAACGTAGCAAATTCCCAACAAAGATTGAACGGCTAATGCTCAGGACACTGATATTGCTCCTACGCAAGCCCTTCAGCTATGCAAAACCTTAAACTGGAACCAGCAGAATCAGTTTTCACTTGTAGAGGTAATGCGTCACCCGCAAAATCCTGCAGTTGAAAATTGTTGCTCCATGCTTAAAAAACAAAACCACTCCTTGACCAAATTCTTAGGAACATTAAGGATAAAAAGTTTCAGTTACAGACCTATCAGTTGAAGTTGAATCCACCTGATGGTACAGAGACATTCCCACCTCCAAACTGGAAACCCAGTTGGGGCGCATCACCAGGTGGCATGGTCTCATCGTCTTCTTCCAACCAGTACGTCTCAAGAATCTTCACAGCCTTTTCATAAATCTCTTGATTGTCATGACTTTGAAGATTCTCTATTTTTTCTATACCTTCTGCATCATCAATCATTTGAGCATACACGTTTATATTTCCTGCCTCCCCCAAATTCTCAACATCGCCAACCTTCAAAATATTTTCAAGCCCTTCAAGACAAACTGTGACAATCCTCGGGTCAGGACAAACTAGGAGATCACAGAGTGGTTTGATACAACCTTGACTTACAAGGTATCTGCAAGATAAGATACAAAACAAAATAAGATCGTCTGAGTGTATGCCAGAAAAATTATGGTTCTAAGAAATCAGAATATCAAATTCTTACTTAATCTGTTCATTGGTACCACCAGATGTGGCATTGGAGATTGCCCATGCAGCCTCTTTTTTAATATCAAACTCCGCATTTTGAAGCAAATTAACAAGAGGACCAAAAACACCAGCCTCAATTACACACTGCAGCAAGAAAGAATACTTTGACCATGAAGTGCAGTTGAAAAAATCAATATACATCTTCAAGTTAAAGGAATGCCAAAAGAGATCGCTAAATTTGTAATCCAGATGTTTTTTTGTTGGGGGTGTGGACGGAGGGTGAGCGATGTTATACTGCTAGCAACTGTTTACCTGAATTTGCTCCTTGTTGCCAGCTGTAATGTTTGAAATTGTCCAACAAGCTTCCTTCTTTATACTTTTCTTGTGATTACCATTCAACAAGACCAAGAGACAGGGCAAAGCCTGATGATTGATGATAAACTGAACGAAACAAAGAGACATAATTGTTTAGTATATAAAGAGAGAAGACAGAATGTCCTATTAATTAAAAAAATGCTCCCTTATAGAGGAGTTTTGAACTACATGGAATAAGAAAAGTTCCCTATTTCTTTGGGTCCTAGTTATTATCACATAATCATTTATAACCACCTATAAGATGTCATACTATATGACATCCTCTTGCTGTCATGTGACCAGGAGGTCACAGATTCAAGTAAGGCTGTGATGCAGCCTCCTGCATTAATGCAGAGTAAGGCTGCGTACATAGACCCTTGTGGTTCGACCCTTCCCCGGACCTCGCGCATAGCGGGAGCTTAGTGCACCTGGCTGCCAACATAATAAAAGCACAGTTTGTCAACGTAATATCATCCAAAGATTCAGTAACATGTGAGGCAGCTACTGAGTTCAATGTGTTTATTTCTACAGCCAATTTCTCGAAAGTTCAGAAATTTCTGGTCTTCAACATTCTACATCTCCAATACATACATCAAGAAAGAGTTTTATTGGAAGTTGGGTCACACATCACATAAACGGAAATAGTAAGTTATTCATCCATGAGGTCAAGAAACATCACAATATCTTTTATCCTGTCGTCCCTGCTTTTAGTTTCCGACATCAGGTTAAGAGCATTTCAAGAGCTAAGAATAAAGAGAATGACTATGCACAAATTCCAAAGCAAGATAATAGTCAAGTGAAAGTTGAAAACTCACTCTCACAGAAAAGCAATCAAACACTTCCCACCAGATGAGTATACCATCCTCAAAAATCAAAAATCCGAAAGGCAGTTGCAAAATAACAAATTAACCTAAAGTCATCAAGTAGAGAAGACAAACATAAACGTAATGCTGCTTGATGCAGATTAAACCATAGGAAATGAAAAAATTAATCATGCACCGGAAGAACCAACGACTACTACGAACGCAAGGCAGGCATTATTTGTATAAACTGACAAATAATTCTAAAATATACCTGAGTTTGCATATCATCTCCGGTGACAATATTTCCAACTGTCCTTAGAGCAGGAATCAGCACCGACGGAGAAGGATGACTCAAAAAATGAAAAACAATCATTAAGATCAGGACATACAAATGCCACCCATCAGTGAGAAAGATAATAACTATAGAACTCGATAACCCAGAAGTACACTAAAAGAATTCAGGGTACTTACCCTAACAACTCAACCAGTCGGGGACATACCCCAGAATCAATAACAGCTTGAATTTTATCATTTGTACCATCGGAAAGATATGAGAGTGCCCAGCATGCATCAGTTAAAACTTCTTCATCGGTCGAATGTATTAGCTGTTGAAGAGCTGGAAGAGCAGGCCTTGTCTGTACATCCAGTTTACAAATTATGAGAGGCATAGCTTCCAGTTTCCTCAACATTTGTTCCTAATATGTTTGTTTCATTCATTTTCCAAATAACATATTTCTTTTATACTTTGGATAATAAATTATACTCTCTATGTTCCAATTTATGTGAACCTATTTCCTTTTTAGTCCGTGCCAAAATGAATGGCCCCTTTCCATATTAGGAAACAATTTGAGTTTATGCGATGATTTATAGCCACACAAAATATATGTGCCTCATTTTACACCACAAGTTCAAAAGTCTTCTCTTTTTTATTAAACTTCATGCCTAGTCAAATAGATTCACATAAATTGAAATGGAGGGAGTAAATGTCAATTTCGATCTACCACACCTAAGGGATAAAGAAGTCTTAAAATGAAGACGGAAAAAGTTGGGCTAATGTGTCTTACATATCATAAAACAGTTACTTAAAAACATACAGATGTAGAAAAGGAAATCGTAGTAATGCTTCTTAACATAATTCAAACAATAAATTAGATAGAAATTTCCGCTGCTTTTGTTCAGAAAACATATCTTTAGTTTTCGGCAAAATCAGTAAGTTATTAATTGCTTCAAAAAGAAGACTGCAACAGGTAAAATGCATCTAGGACTACCTGGTGGATTGTTACAGTCTTGAAAAAAGCCTTGCTTTGTCCAATGAAACAACTTCACCTTAATTGAACTCGGGCATTTGCATTTTATTTGCTATAAGCTACTAAGAAATGAGGGAAGAAACAACCTCCCACATTATTACTTATGATAAGGGAAATGGAACCACTCGCTCATTCGTCATCAGCAAGGACTAAGAATTTATGACTACTGTTAAAAGTCTGTATCATTGATCACTTATCAACAAATAAATCAAGCGTTTAGGACACACCTGATCAAAAGAAGGTTGTGGCTTCCCTCTACAGAAATTTGAAAGTGTCCAAGTAGCATTTCTCAGCATAGATAGCTTGGCATTTGGGTTAAATTGGGCCAACAAGGGATCCAAAGCACCACAGCTAAGGACTAGATCACGACATTTTGGTGAATCACCAGCAACATTTCCTAGAGCCCACACAGCCTAAATGATGAAAAAGTCATGTTGTCAGAACCATAAATACCAATATTATTGCATACCTCAGAAGTATAATAGAAGAAGAGCAAGGACAACACAAATCCATTATAAATAACTACGAACAAAATTTAATCTATTTTTTCTTGTGTATACCTGCTCCCGGACATCATCGCTAGGAGAACCAAGAAGTTTCACAAAACTTGGGACTGCACCAGAATCAATTACCACTTTTGTATGCTCAGATGTTCCAGATGCAATATTTGTGAGAGCCCAGGCTGCCTCAAACTGAAGTAATGTTGATAGATACAAGGAAACTCATAGTCAGACTATCTATCTTGCAGGACGATACAAGGATAATGCAAGTAGTGGAGGGGTTTAACACCTGAAGCTGTGGAAAATCATCTCTCATAAGAAATTGAACAAAACGAGGAACTACACCAGCTTGAATTACTTCCGCTATTGGGGGACTCCTTTCTGTATAGTTATCAAAATCGGAAAAGATGTCTACTGGGTAAGAAACCACCAGAAAACTCGGCAATAAAAACAGAAATATTTGTATCTACATAACAATTATTACCGATTGAGAGCATTTTTCTGAAATAAGAAGTTGCCTCAAGCTGTACATTGCCATCTTCGCCCCAAACACCTGCAACCAATTGTGGTATCATCTCTATCTGCAAAACAAAGGCATTGGAAACAAACATCAGTAGCTACAAATGAAGAAAAGAGTAAAACATATTTCAAGTATTGTAGATCGATACAACAAAAATTTGTCGCAAAACCAATATGTTCAATATGCTTCACAAAACCATGCAACTGCTTTCACATGCAGATATAAACAAACCAGTGGATACTTGGAAGAAGTCACAGTCTAGTACAAAAAGAATATTCAAATCTAAACATCACCTCACTCATCGTTTGGGCATATATTTACAAACAAGTCAACAACGACCAAACATAAACATTCGAAAACACTTCATCGCAAGTCAATACAAGTTTATCAAAGGCATAACGACAACTCAACAGAAAAATCATTGTTCAATATAAATCCATGTTCAGAAAAATACTACTAGGAAAATCCAAAATTTCACCAAACAGAGGAAATCATAAGTTAATGTTCTGACTGACAAAAAATCAGGAAAGGTCAATATTCAATCCAATCAGAAACTTAATCTAACAGTACCAGTCGATAAAACATAAGGAAATGAAAAATACAGATCTATTTTCCACCTTTTCGGCGGAGGCTGTCTGAACAGGAACATTATGTAGCTGATCCGGTTGAAGGCCTTCACGTCGCTTCTTCTGTAAGCTTTCTTCTCTCCTATTCTTACGAATCTCAACCATGTTATCCTCTCTCCTACGCCTTCCTTCCTCCGCATCCACGGCTACCTTATACCGGTTCCGACGAACCTCCGTCCTCGCACTCGGTCTCAGCGACATTTTCGCTTCCGATGAATCAATAAATCAAGGGAAAATGTATAGACCTAGAGCGGCACAGTGTATATATATACGCACACTGAAGCTGTGGGCAGAGAAGAGAGTGATGGAGGAAGGGTTTTGGCTTTTGATTTGAAAAAGGGGAGAGAATACGAGGGCTTATATAGGGTTTGTTGAAGGAATAGGTGCCGTTGTGGAAAAGGGCACTATTTAAGAGATATTTGCGGAATGAGGACTAAATTTGAATTTTGAAAATGAGGGAAGTGGAACGGCTCTCTGTTAAAAGAGAGAAAGGTGAGCCCAAACATCATCCGATGTGTCTCGGCCCAAGTGGGTAACGTGAGGCCCAAGTATTGTATCTGATTTGATCGGGGAAGTGCACAGTTAGCCACTATTTAGAGATGTCTTTATTCTTTATCCATTGTTTAAAATTTATTTACTTTTTAACAAGTGCTTAATATTCTTTTACCCGCCCGGACGAAAATACTCATGTGTTAGACATGAATGCTGTGTAAATATTAAGGACATGGTGTCCTTAACTTCGTGAATGCTGTGTGAAATTAAGGACATGGTGTCCTTAACTTCATGAATATCGTGTAAATATTAAGGATGAAATGTCATGTATTTGCACATTCTGTTGTTAAACTTTAGGACCTCAGGTCCAACTGTCATGAAAAAGTCATAATTTTTTTGTGATTATAAATTATCCCATCGAGAGTGATATATATATCTATAATATATTAAAAGCACGAAGGCCCTTAGCGAAATGTTGTTCGCCTTTTATACCCTCTAAAGATTAATTTCACACAATACAAAATAATCATTTAATTATTACCTAACTTTTAGGATTTTAAAATTACCTAAAAGTTTGGTTACTAAATATAGGAAGTCTTAATTTTTATGACTTTCAAATCGATTAGGATTTTACCTTTACATCATTTTCCTTATTTGAATTATCTATCATAACTATAATACCTTACATATTAGTTTTTTTATATTTAATACTTTAAAGATTATTATGTGTATAGACGATAATATTTATACAGCATTATCTCGTGGGCTAGGCCAAACGTGGAATTCCCGTAAACTCTTTTTCTCTTTTTTTTTTTTCTATTTAATATCTCTCCCTCTATAATGATTAAACCATTTACATACAAAAATAACGAATTATATGCCATCTCAAACTCTTTGTCATATATATAAGGTGAGAATTAACACTATTCACATTTATGATATGGTTTATTTCTTATATTTATCAAACATATTGTTATGTAATAATTTTGTATGAATCCGACTTAAATTAGTTCATACAAAAATTTAATCGGATGTCCTCGAAGGGACAGAAACAAAAGAAAAAATAAAATTTAAAATACTGTATAATAATGCGTTGTATACAAGAAACAAAACGTTTTCACTACTTAAAAATGACTAATATTCATGCAAAGTTAAAGTGGTAGCTAAAAAAATTATTAAATTAAATTTATATCTATACTTATACTATATTAAAAGCACGAAATCCCTTAGCGAAATACTATATTATTACCCTTTAAAAAGCAAAACGTGTAGTCATTCGATAAGAAAGAATCTATTTTTTTAATAGACTAAATCCAAGAAAGGAAAAAAAAAAGAAAAGAGCAAAACACGTTTTTAAACTTTTAATATCTTTTGTTATAAAGTAACTTAACCTCATTTTCTACATAAAATATTTATTTAACAACATAACATTTATCTATATAATAATTAATAAAATCCCAAACTCCAAATACTATATAACTAATTCAACTAAATTCATCATCTTTATATATTTTGAAGATATTGAATTCAATTATTGGATTAATGTAATAACATTTATTGTGATTTGAACAAATATCACATTTATTTTAACATTAATTGTTATTTTTTAATAATTTTTTTTTACACGTTTTATACTAATTGACGCGATGTACACGTGCAACATACGTACACTAAAACTAGTATATATATACACACACATCGTAGAACAATCTATACACTTTGAATATATAAAAATGCTCGGAGATACATTAATGATACATTAGGGATACATTACAAAATGTACTATACACTTTATATACAAAATTTATATAATGTACAATAATATATACACTTTTTTACATCGTACAACAGTCTATACATGTTGGATAGAGAAAAAAAATTGCAATATATTAACGATACATTATGGTTACATATATACAATAGACTGTCACTATACAAAATTGACACAAAATAGGTTGTCACTATACAAAAAATATATAAAATACACTGTCATTATATTAAAAATATGCAAAATACACATTTCGGGCTATTAGATGTAATATGTTGGGTCGGAGGGACATTTCGTGTCCATGGAGAAAAATATGAGCTATTAAAATTTTGAGGGGCTATGGAGTGTCATTTACAATGAAAAAGTAGAAGAATTGAACCAAATAGCCGCTCACCCAACCGCTTAAACTAAAAATAGTTGGTGAAAGTATATATATTAGTCTAAAAAAATTAAATCTTGGTCATGAGCCATTTCCCTTTGAGGCCTTAAGAAACCGAACCGAACAGGTTTTAATACTTTTTATGTGTTTTCAAATCAAAAGAGCACCTTCTAGTAACGATTAGTCCATTATGGAGCACGCCCTATTTAATATTGAGGAAAATGTTCCCTTTTCAAGGTATATCCACTATGCCATATAATCCAAGGTATTAAAATAGTTGTTCAAATGAAATAATTTGAATTAACAAGGAATAACAACGCCTCTACTGACCAATAGAAATCGGTGAGCGACCTATTTGGGGAGATTTATTTTTTACATAAAAACGAAAAAGGTTCAGACTAAACATTTTCTTTTTTCTCATTTCTTTAATGGTATACTCATATTCTAAAAATAGGCTCCTCGTGTTAGATAAAGAAATTCAAGGGCTTAAACGAATGAGTTGAGGTTAAAGTTCAACTAATAAAAGTGTTGATCATGACTTATGGAGCAGTTGTTGAGTGGGACCGACGAATAAGAATCCATTTTTAGCTTGCCGAAAGTTATTTAATCACTACTTTTAGTTCAGGCTTTCAACACCAAGTCCAATATGAACCTGTCTTTGTTTATTTTCTGAATCAGTCACTTTGGTGCTTCTAAATTTATTAATTCAACATTCGCTGTATAAGCAAGAAGTTAAAAGGACATGAGAGGCGGAGACGTCATTGATCACGTGAAGTTCAATATGGAATGATGTGGAAAGTAGATAACCAAAGATACTTTTAAAGTAATTGGAAATAGAAACAAAAAGGTAAGCAAATTGGCTAATTTTAGCAAAACTATGGAATAAAAAAGAAAAGAATTTTTTGCATTAAATGACATTTGTCCACCTCCTTCGTAAGCCCGCCCCCTCTTCCTCCCCCACAACATGAATTTCTTCCCTAGTTAGATATTTTATAGTGTAACTAGAAGCGGAGTTAGAATTAAAATTTTATGGGTTCAAGAATCGAATATGTTCAAGCAATTGGTAAATTAATAAATTATATATGTTTGATAAATTTTGTACGACAAATATATGACGGGACAAAAATTATTAGGTTCAATTGAATCTGTAGATCGTGCTCTAACTCCGCCGTTGCCTCTGATTCCCTGCTCTTTACGTTTACGTTCGGAAACTTTGTTGATAACTACGTATTCCCCATTATTATTACGTTCGGAAACAAGGATTGGACATTTCCCCTCTTTCATTTCTAACTCCATCTCAGCCACATGCTATGTCGTGCTTGCACCTATAGATTCAGACGCAGATACAGTATTTGTTGCCGGGTTCATCTGTTCATATGAACCGAGAATAATTTCAACGCTCAACATGAATTATATATTAAAATTTACTAAAATTAAAATAACTAGTATATATAAATTCATTATTTTAAAAGTACAACGACTTTAATGCTAATAAATTTAAAGGCTAAACAAATAAAATTTAAATTATGTATCCGTCTTTACATTTAGTTTAGTTTCATCTTTGTCAACAATAGGGGTGTATATAGGTCGGGTTAATTACCAAGCCAAACCAATTGTATCGGGTTATTAAAATAAAATACTAAATCTAACCAATAAAAGTCGAGTTTTTTAATCTCAATTTTTCTCAGGTTTTTTGAGTTTTCGGGTTTTTTTCCCATAAAGTCTTCATAGCACAAAATGTAAAATTTGTTCTCCACATATTTTTTTAATCCTAGTTAGACAGAACTATATAAGGTGTTTTCAATAAAATAACATAAATATGAGATGAGTCATGACATTGTACTAAAATATTCAACAACAAAGATAATAAAATCGCATAAAATAAATATTATTAATGAGCCATAATGTAAACAAACATAATTTAAAATTATGACTAATAAGTACTATTATTTACATGACTAACCACTAAAAGAAAAATAAGTTGTACATTTTATCTAAACAATGGAAAAATTAAAACATAGATATCCAACGCTATTTTCATTCATAGTACAATAGAATTGAATGTCTTTAATTAGCATTAATATTGATTTGATTTTGGTTTAAGATTTATTTGCGTTACTAACATTTATGTACTATAAAACTTATTGGAGCATCCAAAAATTATAAGTCCAAGCTTGAAATAATACGTTAAAAGATAAAACTATAAAAAAGTTTAAGAAATATTTATAAACTACACTCTATCATAAATTTTTTTATGCATTAAATATATTTAAAACTTCTATGCATATAATGTCGGGTTGGTTTGATTCGGTTTGACTTTGTTTTGTTAAAACCAAACCAAACCAAATATGGTCGGATTTTTTTTTTCCAACACCAAAACAAATCAAACCAAACCATAGTCGGGTTTTTTTTCTCGATTTAACTTGGATTATCGGGTTGGTGCGATATGTCGGTTTCATTTGTACAGCCCTAGTTAACACACAAACCAGTGTACTAGCATTTCGATGAGGCGGAATTCCATAAAGCAGATAAAACAATTGTTCTCGGAATTAGGCCCCACATTGTGAAAGCCCCATTTTTTATTACACCTAATCGGTTATATATAAATTTTAAAAAAAGTTTTGCAAGTGAATAAAATTGATATTTTTCTTTAACAAATATAAAGAAAAAGAATTTGCAACTACTATAATTTCTGCAAAGGATTTACATTTGAAATAAATATCGAACTTGAATTTCGTAAGAAGCATGTGATATGCAGGAAGAAATGATTTAATGAAAATATTGATAATGAAATTTAAAATCTCTCAGAAGAATCCTTTAGAGTTGATTACTTTTTATTCATAATAGACAAAGCTATTTTTCACTTCAAAATAGATTCGAACAATTCGAAGCACAAGAAAATATTTTTATTTTCTATTTAACGGTAGAAAGAGAGATCACTAGATGAAAAACTGATCTTGCATGTTCTTTAAAGAAAAATAATTAATGTGATATTGATGTTTAGATTTATTTCCTGAATTAAAAGTGTTAAGAAAAATAGTATAATTAGAAGGTAACAGTTTAATTGATATACTCAATCAAATAGAAAGATTTGATTCTTTTTCAAATACCTATATTTCTTATAGAAAAATGTTAATATCTCCTAAACTATTTCTTCAGCAGAAAAAAGTTTTTCAAAATTAAGATTGATAAATCTTAAGTATCAACAATGTCTTAAGAGAGGTCAAAAGAATTAGCTATATTGTAAATTGAGAAAGAAATAATTGGAGAAATTGATTATAAAAAAATTATTAAATAACATTGCATTTAAAAAATTAGAAAAATAGATTTCAAATAAAAATAATATTTTTTTAAAAAAGTTAAAGCCTCTCGTAAAATTTGATTTTAGGCTACAAAATTCGTCGGGCCGTCCCTGCATTTCATAGTTCCCGCCATTAATTTATCTTGTGAAACAAGCATATGTATGGTCAAGAAATATATACTTGAAAAAATGGTGGGGACTGGAACTTGCAAGTTGCAATTTTCAGGTCGCATCAGTTTCATATGTTGTTTAGTTGTGGGCCTTGTGGTCACGACATATGATGGTTTCGGAGCGCAAAGTTGAGCACTTCATACCCAGAAAGATCACATCATTTTGATATGTTGTTAGTTGTGGGCCTTGTGAACCTGTGGTCAGGACATATGGTTTCGGAGCACAAAATGTGTGGGGAAAAACTACATTAAAAGGTGTTATACTTAATTGGGCAAACGACCGTCAAAATATAGCACCGTTTAAAAGAACATTATATATAAAAATGTCACTAATTTTTTTTCCATATTTTGATTTTTTAAATCCAGAACAACCACATTTTGGTTCCGGCCTCCAAAGTTGAGCACTTCATACCGAGAAAGATCAAAACCTCGAGGACTTAATCATCGATTAGGCATTTTCTAGGTGGGGCGGGGCTTACAGAGAAGTGGTGTCTAGCTAAATTACTCTTATTTCTTTTTTAAATGAAAATTAATGATTATCTGATTCATAAAATAGTAATGTTTGACCAAAAAATATAAATTTTGGTTCAATTAATTAAATTTATATAAATAAGGGTTAATCTTAGTTAACAATAGTATCCCAAAGATGAAGTTCTCAGAAGTGCAACAAAAACTACGTAAATATATTTCAATAGCAATGGCAGCACACAATAAATATCCAAGGAGTTAAAGGAGTAATATTAGCATTAAATAGTGATGAATAACAATAAATGAAATAGAATGAACGAGTCACCCAAGAAAGGAGAAATCAGTGAATGTTCTTTCTAACAAGAATGAGTGATGGATAAGCCTTTGAATATATGAGTTATTCTGGATCCAATGGACACTACAGACAAGAATCATAGTGAAAAGGTTGTGTTTGTATGCTTGCAATAAGATCTGATTCTGACTTTAAAGTCAAAGTGTATTTTACAAATGAATATCACATGTTCCCTACCATTGTTTCTCTTCTATTCATAGGGAACATGTTCTTAAAAACTCTAACAGTACAAATGAAGAGAATATCCACTAGAATATTCTTTTTTATGTCTTATCTTGAAGCTAGTCATCATAACTCTGTCAAGAGTGCTCGACCTCGGTCTTGATCCTCAATGACTCTTAGGCTTCAGCCCTTGCTGACTATTCAACCACAAATTCCACCGCTTCATAGATCACTTCGACAAGCGATGGCCTGGGAACATTTCACCAATACCATTTTGACTTAAGTATTCTAAAGATAGATTTTGATCCATACAAGTAAGGGCGGAAAAAAAAATATTTGTATGTGCCAAAAAATATCTTTGACATAGGCAAGCCACGTCAACACCATGATAGCATTCATCGGCCACCACGTGTTATTAGTAAGGTCTCTACAAAAATCCGCCAAGGGTCGAAGTAGTCTCAAAGTGATGAATGGTGTGGTCGAAGTCGAAGTCGAGCAGTCATCGTAGATCAAGGTTAAGGTCGAGCATCTTAGATAGAGTTATAATGGCTAATTTTAAGATAGGACACCAAAGAGAATATTCTAGTGGATACTCTTTGTATCTGTACTATTAGAGTTTCTAGGAACATGTTTCTTATAAATAGAAAGAGACACAATGAGATGGGGCATGAGATATTCACTTGTAAAAAAAACATATTGACTTTATAAAAAGAGAATCTGACCATATTACAAGCATACGAAAATAACCTCTCTATGAAGATTCTTATCTAGCATTTTTCCATTGGATCCATGAAATTCAAAGGCTCATCAATCATTAATCATCGTTAGGGAGAATCCACAAATCTCACCTCTTTTCCGGTGACTCGCACGTTTTTATTTACTTAAATGTCATTCATTGCTATTTATTACCATATAATGCCAAATTACATCCTTTTGAATCATTGAACGCTGTTATTATTGCTCACATTCATTATCATCCGGATAAATATACGAGTTATTTGTCATATAACAGGCAACCTTGTCTTTCAGATATTATTATTAGCTAATGTTGACTCTTCTTTATTTAAATTAATTGGTTGAACCAAGATCAATATTTTTGGTCAAATAATATTAATGTCTTCTAATTTTTTGAAGTGCCATATATTTCGCAACATATGTTAGTATTAAAGTGACAAATATAATATAAAGAACAAGAAGGAATAATGCTTTTTCTTTTTTGAACTAGGGAAATACAGGATTACCATCTCATGACCAAGTTAATGTGATAATGTGTGTGCAGAGTGAGTATCTCATAGATCCTTGGAGCATTTTCGGCGAGCAAATGTATCATTTACGTTTTTTGGCGCTGAGACAATATGAGATCAGATGTTCAATAATATCACGTAAAGATATGATGCCAAAATAGTACTCTAATATATTGTGCCAAATTTATGAGACCAACGATGCATTTGAATTCTTCTTTTCTCCAACCACCAATGGATTATGGATTATCAACTCCAAAAAAAAAAATTATCTTATACTGCTATATTTTATTCACTTTTTTAAAAACGAGGAAGGATGCCGCGTGTCTAATTAGAAGCTCCTCTTGTTTCTATTCAATTCCTTCAAGCCACTATGTGTCATTTCATCCTTGCTACCACGGTACGCGTCTTCCCTTACATTTAGATATTTGATTTATAATTCTACACACCCACTCTTTACCGATTCATCCCACTACTTTCTCAAGGAACATCCATTCGCCGGTTGCCTCTCTTGCTCAATCATTGCCCCTGTGACAGCCCTACGCCTTCTTTAATCTGTTTTTGTCTTGTGACAATAGTCAATACAAATACGGCGTCTAAATTCTCGGTCACTAATCATGATTAGCTATTAAGCAGAAATAATTAAAGAATCACTGGAGTTAATGATTTTCTGGCAGAATGGTTCCCAATAAATATTCCACTCTTCGACTATGCACCGTGGTATTACTAAAGTTCATTCAGATTTTTAACTTTTTGAGTAAATATGCAAAAAAGTTTCAAAAGTTGACGATCCAAAGCGGATGTTACTAATCATATTTAAGATGAAACTTGAAATTACAAGAGATCAGCAATAGATTAAAAAGGAATCACAAGGTAAAAGGAACCACTCACCACAATATTTAGAGGAACCACGAAAAAGAAATTTAAGCAACGAGAAGCTTTATAACAGGCCCCTGATTTGATACACTTTTTCAAAGTTTGCGAGCCACCAAACAACTTCCTTGGAAAATTGAGTCTAAAAAAGTTCTTCCTGAATTGCCTAAAGTACTCCCAATAAACCAGTTAAATTCCTTCCTCACTCATCTAATCAACACCAAAAGGGCTGTACAGGTAATTCAAAGAGGGGCTGGGTAGGAACTAGGAACCACTTCACTATTGTTTGATTAAAATCAACCGTGACAAGAGGTGCCACTGGCATTGACATTAGTGGTGTTGCGTTTTGGAGCAGCTCTTATGTTGGAGCTTGAATCACGTGCCCTCTTCTTCACCGTTTGATTTTCCTCATTCATCATCTTTGCTAAATCTCCACCGAACATTTCCACGAACGTCCTCTGCAAATCCTCCATACTCTCCTCCTTTCCAATTAATAAAACAATTTAGAGAAAAAAAAAACAGAATAAATACAATATGCATCACACCGGAGTAACTCATTAATCTCTTACCGCCGCCCCAACATTCTGATCCATTCTTTTCATCAAATCGTGCAGGAAATCACCCATTCCCTGCATACAATTTCACCAAATCTTACGGGGTAAATTTATGATCACCCTAAGCCTAAAGTAATGGCGGGATGACAAAGCAAAGTGTAAAATCACTTATTCACTTGCTTCTTCGTTGTCCCGCAATTTTACATTAATTTGGATTTCTCTTTCGCCTCCTTCCAGCCCATTTTAGTAACGGCATTAAACTAAACATTAAATTTTGTGAATTAAAATACATTTTTTCCATAAAGTATAAAAATTAAGAAGACTTTTACTAGATAGATTAAATATCTGATATCACAATTACTTTTACCAATAACAATTCGTAAATAAAACGTAGAGGAGTTCCATAAGTCACTTTCTTTTGTTTTTCTCCCAATAAAACTATTCCTTCTATTCCTGTCACTTTCTATTTTTAGAGATTCAAACGTCCTGATTTTGACCGTATATTTAGACATAGAAGTTTTAAATTTTTTGAAATAAAATTTGTATATTTGAAAAATGTATACAAAGTACTATAAGTCATAATAATTAACAATTCAAATATTTAAAAATTACATAATACAATCAAAGAATAATTTGTTTGACTCTCAAGTTAGAACACCTCCGCATAAATTGAGACGGAAGGAGTAAATTTTATACTAATTTATATTAAATGGAGGTCTAACAACTTATATCACTAAGTAAAAAGAAAATTATAAAATTATAGCTTTCAAACATAGGAATGTCTTTTCTAAAGACGGACTATACGAGAATAAGTGTTAGTTTTACGTAAGATTGACAGAAAGTAGTAGTCCAAGCTGGCTGCTACTAGGCCAAAAACAGTCTTTAAAAGCTAAAAGTGTTTGGCCAACACTTTTAGAAGAAAGAAAAGTAACTGCTACCCAGGCCAAAAGTATTAATTAAGTGTGCCCGTTTAGACGTAAAATTTGATAGAAGATTATTCTAAATTTTTTTACCTTTTCTCGCAATCAGCGTTTGTTAATAAAAAAATTTATTTGAAGATGCATTTTAAAAAAAATCGAAAATTTAAAAAACTGCAAAAAGTTATTTTTTCATAATTCACTCAAATCACTCACAAAACTTCAAAAACAACCCAAACTGAAATTTATGTCCAAGCAGAACTCTAAATTTCAAATATCATTTCCACTTGAATTTTTTTTCACCATTTTATCAAATTTTACAATTCTTATGTCCAAACGCCTACTAAAAAATACTTTTACGAAAAATATATTTAAAAATAGTTCTTTATTCAAATTAATTAGTCGAACACAATTTTTTTATTTTTTTATCAAAATAAGTTGATTTTAGAAGTTTGACATAGTAATTGACATGACTCAGCAGATAAACTCGTAATTTTATAATTTCGGATCCTAATATTATACATTAAATAATCATTTTAAACAAAATATTACTATTCTCTAAATAATACAATTTCGAATATGATATCATGACCACCAGGCCACAATTGTGGAACTAGTAAAAATTCGTAGTGGGAATATTAGAAACGTGAGGGAAAAACAAAATTACGTACTTCGTCTTCTTCAAGCAGATCAAGGAAACCGGCGTCGTACATTGACCTCTTGTCTTCATCGGAAAGAACTGCCAACACGAATAACGGAGAACTAACCACCGTCAATACCCTTCAAAAGACGGACATTTTATATTTCAACAAGCTAAAATAACTACAGACGTCCGTCAACGGATTCCATCAATTTATACCACTGTAAATAAATGAATCAATTTTAACCTGAGTAGGCCTCTTGGATTTTCTGAAACCGGCGTTTCGCTTCTGCCGCTACCGACGGATTCTTTGCCCACCTATCCGGGTGCCATTTCTTCACCCAAAAATCACACGCATGTTAGTACTATACCCGCATATCCACTTACACATAGTACTCACTACATATTTGTACAAAGGTTTAGCTTTTTATTAAATTCCGAGTTAATTGAAAAAAAACACTCTGCGGCTTACCAGAGCTAGTTTCCGATAAGCTGAGCGAATGTCGGAGCAGGAGGCATCCTTGCGAATCCCAAGCACTGAATAGTAACAAGATCCGGCGGATCCTCCGTCTCGATCCATACCCGTTTTGCTATCTTCTAACCCAGAGCCAAATCCCCAAATATTGATGCCAAAACAGAGTATCTAAATTGACAGGTACACACATCCAAGTTATAAATTCTGTTACACCATAGGCAAATACGGTAACGAAAATTTGAGAATTTAAAGAGGGAGAAAGGGGAAGATATTGAAGAGGAAAAAGGAGAAGGCAGAAAGCCAGAAACGTAATGTTTAACGTGGAAGAGATGATTTGCGTTTAAAGGGGGAGGGAAGATGAAAATATCTGGCAAGAGAAAAGATTTGTGATGCCAGAAGGAACATTCCAGAGATATCAGATTTTCCAAACGGAGAAGATATTTTTTCGGTGAGCTTTGGAATAGGGCTTGAAGGATTGAGGAATTTACGGAAAGTACCACTGGATCCGATAAAGTCGCTGTCGGTTCCCGGGTCATGATGTAATGTGTCACCTTTACGGTTTCGGGTTGCTTTCAAATAGAGCGGGAAAGGTTACATTGTTACTCCCTACGGTCCAAAATAAGGGATCTTTTGCTTGTTTTTACGCATATTAAGGAATCCACATTTTATCATTACTTAACGATGAAATTTACCATATTAATCTTTACTATCCTATTTAAATACTCCTAACATATATTCCAACACTATTTACTCCAAGGGCAATGTAGAAAAAAATAATAAATTCATTCTTAAATTCCGAAAAATCACTTATTTTGGACCACAAGAAAAAAGTCAGAAAATCACTTATTTTTGGACCGGAGGGAGTATGAATAGAATTGTAATTAGAGTAAATAATTAAATATCTATCTTTTAGAGAGTTTGTTACTTTGTGGCTAAGTTATTTTTTCGATATAAATAGAGGGGTCTTAGCCCATTGTAAATCATCCCAAATCAATAAGATTTTTTTCTCTATTTTTCTCTGCAATACTCTTCTTCTTTTATTGTTTTACAACACGTTATCAGCACGAGACTCTACCGTCTAAAAAAGCTCTTTGAGAAGATTAAGGTATAACTTTTCTCCTCTTTTAATTATGACTCACATTATGAAAAGAAAGTTTGTTGCCCTTGAAATTTCAGGCAAGAACTATATGACATGAGTGTCGGATGTTGAAATCCATTTAGATGCAATAGGTCTTGGAGTAAAGATAAAAATAAAGCATCTACTCAAGATTGTGCTATGGCCTTGATTTTCTTGCGTCATCACCTTGATGAATGGTTGAAAATATAATATCTTACGGTCAAAGATCCACATGTTTTGTGGAATGACTTGAAGGAAAGATATGACAACTTAAAGTCGGTCACTCTTCCACAAGCACGATATGATTTGGCTCATCTGAGGCTCCAAGACTTTAAGTCTGTTTCTGAATATAATTCTGCGATGTTAAGAATTACTTCTAAATTGAAACTCTGTGGAGATACTATCACTGCTATGTTTGAAAAACGTTCACAACGTTTCATGCCTCTAATATGGTCTTGCAACAGCAATACCGAGAGAAAGGTTTCAAGAAGTATTCTGAGTTGATTTCTCTTCTCCTTGTGGCTGAACGAAACAATGACTTGCTCATGAGAAATCACGATAATCGACCCACTGGGTCTACACCATTGCCTGAAGTGGATGAGATGTATTCTCATTATGCTAACCGTGGAAAAGACTGTGTCCCTATTCGTGGTCGTGGGCAAGAAAGAAATTTTCCTGATGTTAATCCCCTTAAAGAAAAATAATCACCAAAAGTAGAAAAGGGAAAGATGAGAAGCCAAAGGCAAATGGTTCGGAAACTGAATGTTATCGTTGCGGTGGAAAAGGCATGTGGGCAAATATTTGCCGTACACCAAAACATTTGGTTGAACTTTATCAAGCATCCCGTGAGAATAAAGGCCCTGAAGCTAATTTTGTCTATGACAATGAATTTGACATCACCCACTTGGATGTGACAGACTTCTTTGAGCATCCTGATAGAAAATTAAACCACTTGATCGGTGATGGATCCGTGGTTAAAGATGATTGAATAGTTTAATTATTATTATTTTGCCTATTTGCAGTAGTTAGTGAATAAATATCATGTAATCATAGTTATTTACATGAGTATTAGTCATTAATATCAATTAGTATTATTTGTTTTAAGAAATAGTGTTAGTTCTTTTTGATTAATTAATTCAATAATTACTATTTCGTTGTAAACAATATTTATTGTTGTATTATAAATTGGGTATAACTGAAGTGGCATTTTTTTCATCTTGTGAAAGAACGTACTAATTCCATTTCAATTTTTTTTCTTTGTGTCTCCAACTTCCATTATTTCCTTTAATGTATTGTGATATGCAATTATATAACAGTTATGTACTATGTTTTAATGCCATTATTACATCATCCAATTATTATAGTGCATAATATGGGATTATTAGTAGAATAGACAATAAAAGTATACCTTTCTTTAGCTACTCTTAATATTGACATTACTTCACGGACTAATTAGTTTTATTTAGAAAATCACTACATGTGTACAATAATGGTCACTATATATTACGTATCGAACATGATGTTCTAGCTTTTTTTAATGATAAATATCATTTTGCATTTATTATTATTGCAAATTTATTAAAATTGCATGTTTATTCGTATATTTCTTTTGTATGTCAAACAAGGGGAAGCAAATATGGATCTCAAAACAAATTTGAATCAAGTTTAATTGTAAAAATATTTGTTTAATTGATTTATGTACGACACATACAATATTCAAAGAGAAAAAATATTTCTCTCATTTAAGTATGTGTAAAGCAGATGTTACTACAATTTCTAGATGTAGTAATCTAATTGAAGGCTCTGAAAGCGCTACTATAACTCTGCCTAAGGGAACAATACTTATCATAGAAAATGCAATGTTCTCTTACAAGTGCAAGAGAAACTTGTGAGTTTTAAGGATATCCGCCGAAATGGATATCATATTATGACAATAGATGAGAATAATCTTAAATTAAATATCTCATCATTACGAAGAATTTCTCTGGCCAGAAAAGGGTAATTGAGAAATTCTTATCTATATCTTGTGGCTTGTATTGGACAAAAATTAGTGCAATTGAGGCACATTCTACTGTAAACCAAAAGGTTACTGATTCCAATACTTTTGTACTTTGGCATGATCGATTAGGACATCATGGATCAATTATGATGAGACAAATTATAGAAAACTCAAATGGGCATCCTTGAAAGAGTTTAAAGATTCTTTTAAATAATGAATTTTCTTGCACTTCTTGTTGTCAAGGCAAATTAATTATCAGACTGTCACCAAACAAGGTTGGGATTGAGTCCCTGCGTTTTTGGAACGTATACAAGGGGATATTTGTGGACCTATTCACCCACCTAGTGGGTTGTTTAGATATTTTATGGTCTTAATAGATGCATCTTCAAGATGGTGTGCCTATTGTCACCTCACAACATGGCGTTTGCAGAATTAATGGCACAAATAATCTGATTATGGGCACAGTTTTTCGATAATCCAATTAAGTCTATTAGACTCGATAATGATGTTGCGTATTCATCCCAAGCATTTAATGATTATTGCTTATCAATTGGGATAGAAGTGGAACATCTTGTAGCTCATGTTCACACTCAAAATCTTGTAGAGTCTTTAATTAAACGTTTCCAATTGATAGCAAGACCGTTACTCATGAAAACGAGGTTGCCCACTTCTATTTGGGGTCATGCCATTTTGCATGCAGCAATGCTAGTTCGTCTCAGACCGATAAATTATCATAAATATTCCCCGTTGCAATTAGTTTTGGGTCATGAACCTAATATATCTTATTTAAGAATTTTTGGAGGCGCAATATATGTGCCTGTATACCCACCATATCGCAACAAAATGGGTCCCCAAAGAATGTTAGGATTGAGTTTGAATCACCCTACATTACTCGCTATCTTGAAACATTAACACGGGATTTGTTCACTACTCGATTTGCAGACTGTCGATTCGATGAAACACTTTCCCCAACATTAGGGGGAGAAATTGGTGAAACCAAACGGGAAATTTTGTGGAAAAATCAATCATTGTCTCATCTTGATCCACGTGCCTCTATTTGTGAAAAAGAGGTGCAAAAGATTATCTACTTGCAAAGAATAGCAAATCAAATGCCAGACACATTTACGGATCTGAAAAGTATAACAAAATTACATATCTCTGCAGAGAATGTTCTAATCCGTATTGATGTCCCCATTGGACAATCTTCTAGTGTCATAGCTAATGAGTCAAAAGCACGCCTAAAACGTGGCAGACCATTGGGTTCTAAGGATAGAAATCCTAGAAAAAGGAAAATAAATGATCAAGATGACACTACGAAAGAGTCTCATGAAGAAATCCGCGATTTAACCAATTATGGGGTCCATGAGGAAATCAATGAGCCCGAGACTCAAGAAAATAAGGAACTATCAATAAATCCAATCGATATTGAGAGAAATTTGAATTGATTGGATATAATGGTGGATTATGTCTTTGCATATAACGTTGAATCTAGCATTATGCAAGATATTGAGAATCTTGAACCTCAATCTGCTTGAGAATGTTGACAAAGACGTGATTGACAAAATGGCAAGAAGCAATCCAATCAGAGTTGAATTCACTTGCAAAATGTGAAATTTTTGGGCATGTAGTCCAAACACCTAAAGGTGTTAAGCATGTTGGCTATAAATGGATCTTTGTACGTAAAAAAAATGAGAAAAATGAGTTACAAAGATATAAGGCACGCCTTGTTGCATAAGGATTTTCACAAAGGCCCGGTGATGATTATGAAGAGACATATTCACCTGTTATGGATACTATAACCATCTGTTATCTCATTAGTTTTGTTGTCCATGAAAAGCTTGACATGCATTTAATGGATGTGGTTACAACCTACCTTTACAACTCACTCGATAATGAGATTTACATGAAAGTCCTAGGAAATGTTTTCAATCAAACTGCAAAGATCTTTGTATGATCTAAAGTAATCAGGACGAATGTGGTATAAACGTCTTAGTGAGTATTTATTAAAGGAAAGTTATATAAATGATGTCATTTGTCCATGTGTTTTTATAAAGAAAACAACATCAGAATTTGTTCTTGCCACATATATCGATGACATAAACCTTATTGGAATTCGAAACTCCTACAAAATTCCAAAAGACAATTGATTATTTAAAGAAGGAATTCGAGATGAAAGATCTCAGAAAGACAAAATTATGTCCCGGTTTGCAAATTAAACATTTGAAAAACGGATTTTTTGTTTATCAATCTACCTACATAGAAAAGGTATTGAAGCGATTTTACATGGATGGAGCACATCCATTAGGTACTCCGATAATTGTTCGATCACTTGATGTGAATAAAGATCAATTCCGAACTCAAGAAAAGAATGAAGAGCTACTTGGTCCTGAAGTACCATATCTTAGTGCAATTGGTGCACTAATGTATCTTGCTAATACTATAAGGCATGACATAACTTTTTCAGGCAATGTCTTAGCAAGATATAGCTATGCTCCTACAAGGTGACATTGTAATGGAATCAAACACATATCGCGGTATCTAAAGGGGACTACCGATATGAGCTTATTTTATGGCAATAATTGTTGTCCCGATCTTGTTGGTTATGCCGATGCTGGATATTTATCTGACCCACACAAGGCTCGATCTCAAACATGCTATGTGTTTACATGTGGAGGCACTGCCATATTTTGGCGATCGACTAAGCAATCAATCGTGGGTATTTCATCTAATCATGCTGAGATAATTGCTATTCATGAAGCAAGTCGAGAATGTGTGTGGTTGAGGTATATAATACATTTTATTCGAGACAAATGTGGTTTAAAGTGTGACAAACTACCTACGATTTTGTATGAAGACAATGCAACATGCATAGCCCAATTGAAGGGAGGATTCATAAAAAGAGATAGGACAAAACACATTTCACCAAAGTTATTTTTCATACATGATCTTCAAAAGAATGGTGATATAAATGTGAAATGGATTCGTTCAAGTGATAATATGGCTGATTTGTTCACAAAAGCTCTACCGACGTTGATCTTCAAGAAGCTAGTGTACAAGATTGGGATGCGAAGGCTCAAGGATGTGAATTGATGCTCTCATCAAGAGGAGTTAATGCGAGTTGCACTCTTTTTCGCTTACAAGGTTTTGTCCAACTGAGTTTTTCTTGCAAGGTTTTTGACGGTGCAACCAATAGGCATATTATTAAACATGTGTACTATTTTTCATTTACTAAATTTTTTTCCCACTGTGTTATATTTTAGTTAAAGTTTTAAGAGGCACATTACTTATTTAGTATACATTCAAGGGAGATTGTTATGAATATAATTTTAATTTGATTGAATGTCTATCTTTTAGATAGTTTGTTACTTTGTGACTCATTTTCCCCCTTTAAATAGAGGGGTCTTACCCCATTGTAAATCATCCCAAATCAATAAGAATTTTCTCTCTACTTTTCTCTGCAATACTCTTATCCTTCTTTTATTGTTTTAGATGTTTTTTTTCCCAGCTGAAGTTCATGATGTAAGTAGGCGTTTGGACATAAGAATTGTAAAACTCCAAAAAATGGTGAATTGTTTTTTCAAGTGAAAATGATATTTGAAATTTAGAGTTGTGTTTGGACATAAATTTTAGTTTGGGTTGTTTTTGGAGTTTTGTGAGTGATTTGAGTGAAAATTTTGAAAAACAGGCTTTTGGAGTTTTTCAAAATTTCGAAAATTTCCAAAATGCATCTTCAAGTGAAAATTGAAAATTTTATGAACAAACGCTGATTTCGAAAAAAAAAGTAAATTATTTTTGGAAAAAAAGGAAAAAAAAATTCATGTCCAAACGGGCTCTTAGAGGGGTTATTTTTGTTCCATTTACCTTTAGAGGAAAAAATAATTGTTTCTTTTTTTGTTTATTTATAGTTATGCTTATTAATGTTAAACTCATAGTTAAATTAATTGTTCCTTTATTAGGATATGGCTCCCCAACTCAAATGTAGGATTATTAATTCCGGGATTATTTAGTGCTACATACTTCGTTTGCTGCATTAGATTAAAAATGGGATATGCAATTTATAGTCCAAAATATGTGTTGTTTAAAGCTGGATAAATTTTTGTTTCCAACTTAAATCTCGGATGTTCCACTGGCTTAGAAAAACTGCCATAGCAACAAGAAATATTGTTAGTAATTTCACCATTCCGTTCTCAGCATTATCGGCAGAGCCGACACAGTCACTATTGTTCACCTGCTGTTAAGCTAGTTTCTACTCTTTTTCGGTAAATGAGACAATTAGCATGTATCTATGCTAATTTACAGAGAGTACCATAAAGGAGATTTTTCATTAGATTCTTTGAAGAGTTGGAAACCAAAATATTACAAAAATAAACAAAAAGAACGAAAATAAGTGGAACAAAAAAAATTACATAACTATGTATAACGCCCAAGTACAGGGCGCTATACATTCGTTAATGTGTAGCGCCCTGTACTTGGGCGTTATACATAAAGCTGCAAAATCCAGGTATAGCGCCCATATACA
>ML285367.1:0-28927 GCA_005239495.1 Nicotiana undulata
GCCACGTTACGTATTTTACGTAAGAGAAGAGAGAAAAATAACACGTGGGGTTTCACACTTCAATTCTGCGGTCACACTTGAAATTGTGCAGACCGCAGATCCAGTTCTGCGGCTGCAAGTTCAAATTATGCGGTCCGCACAACCCAGTCAGCGGTGGAACTTTTAATTGTGTGGACCGCACTTCACCAACCTGCAATCATATTTCACACTATGTTCATTATTTGTTTTAATTTTGAATTACAACTAACTCCTGCTGCTATTTGTTACAGATAATGGTTAGGTCTCGAGGCCGTGGAGATACTTCAAATGGAAGGGGTGACCCTTCTCGGGGACGAGGGAAGAGGCCCATGCCTAGTTCCCAATATCCTGACAGCAGAAAAAGGACAGCCACAGGCAGAGGGTGAGGTGCTAAGCCCTCCGAATCCAATTCTTATTCCCATTAGGGAAGCATCGGAGGGGAACTCGGTCCAAGAGCTTCCGGCTGTCCAATCACAACCACCTTGGAGATATCAACTCCAGGACGAGCCTACCATATCTCAAAGAACCTTCGAGAGTTCTGAGAGTGCCAGTCAGGCTTTGGAACCTTCCTCTACACCTGTCCCTGAGGTACAATCGACTTCAGCTGATGAGATTCCGAATGATAGCCGATGGGGTGATACTAGAGTTGTTGGCCTTGATAGGTCGAAGATGAAATAGGTCTGGGAGGATCGATTTATCACTCTAGCTGCTTTCACTAGCTTCCTTGAGTTGTGGCCTACCAGATCGCTCACTCTTGAGCGGCAGTTTCAAATGAAAGACCTTGACAAATACAATGCAGAAGTCTTGAGACAATTCCGAGAGCGGAAATGGTGGATATGGTTCACCTAGAGTGTAGTTGGAGGCAAGGAGTATCTGGTTCGTGAATTTTACGCCAATGTGGCGCACATAAATAAAGGGAGCAAAAAGACCAAAGTGAGGAGCCTGAAGGTGCGGTTTGACTAGCACACACTATACACCTACTTGGAGTTTGAGGATGTCGAGCTCACATAGTACTTAGAGAAGTGTGCACTCGGGGAGGTAGCCCGTCCCCATTTAGCAGAGATATTAGCAGCTCCTTGGCCACCACCACCATGGATTGCAGCAGGGATGGCTATTCACAAAAACACCCTGAGTTTTGAGACAAAGGGGTGGCAGACCTTCGTATGCAGCCGACTAGATCCGAGTCAGAATGAGACATAACTTCCGATCTCGCGGGCAGTTCTACTCACCTTCATCATGGTCGAGTACCCGATCAATGTGGGTGCCATGATGTCGACCATCATATCTGTGGTCGCCAGGCAAGATGATACCTCCTACCCGTATCCCAACACCATTACTGAGTACCTTACGGATGCACAGGTGGAGCCAAGAGATTTTGATGCTAAGGTGCGGGCAAAGAAGCCTTTCTCATGATATTCTTTGATGGGTGATGGAAACCCAAAGAAGTAGGGTCAGCCTCCTACTACTGTGGGCCAGTATGAAGAGCCCACCGGGGTAGCTGCAGCGATAATCGACGTGCCATCAACTTCAGAAGAGCCTTTAGATAGTGCAACAATTATGCCTCCACCTCCTTCTTCAGGTCCTTCAACAACACTTATACATGTTCCACCTCGCCTTTGAAGCCGGTGCTTGTGCCCACTTATCCACTATCTGCGTTGCGAGTCTCTAGACACTGGCAAGCCTTAGTAACTGGATGCAGACAACCACCGCAAAGTTGTCTGACATATCCAGTACTGTTGCAGCGCAGTCATCCATTCCGGCACCCCAGATACTCCTGATAGTGGAGGAGACTTTGAAGAAGCTCATGGAGAACCAGACTACCATAATGAACACCTTAGTACAACATGTATTAGCAGTTGATGAGCTGGGAAAGAAAGCATAGAAAATGAGGAAATCTCAGGCGTCCAAAAAATCAATTGAAAGGATGCAGAAAGAGGCGACCAAGATTGCAGCAGTTGGAGATCTTCCATTTGACATGACGATAGATCCAACACTTTCAGCACCAGCAGCACCATCAGTTCCAGTGGCACCAGTTGGCCAGTCTGACGACCCAGACCTGGCCGCCGACACTGTTGAGGCGGTACGCCAGATGTTCACCAACCCAGCTACTCCCAAAGTCGAGGATGATGAGATCTAGTTAAAGAAGACTGAGGGCGGTGATGCTGCTGTGGACAGAGAGATGCCCAAGGCGACATAGGGAGTCTTCTTCACTCTTACCCTTGCCTTAACTCTTATTTTGTTAAGCATTGGGGACAATGCTTACTTTTATTCGAGGGGGTCTATTTATTTGATTTATTTGGATGATTTTGAGACATTTGGTTTGTAATAACTAACAGTAGTTGCGTTTTTTCTTCTCCTTATTCTGTATTTATTCTCTCCTTTCTCTCATGATGTATACATTCTCTCTTTTCCTCTCTCATTAGGTAGATTTGTTATGCTTTCAGTAGTTTGCTTTGTAGTTTCTTTATTTTGTTTTCTTATTAGTCAATTTTTGATTTAGTAGCTTCTTTTTAATTTAGTAGCTTCTTTTTGTGTTTTAGTGAATAATAAGCCTTTCTTAATTCCACGGTTCTTTCCAAAGGTGATTTTTGTGTGAACCGGGTGACTCCTCCCAATGATGGATGGCGTGACAACCTTCTTAAGGGATTGAGTTCGTTTTTGGTTTTTAGGTAAGAAGAGTAGTAATAATGAATAAAAAGACCTAATTGAGTCATGCTCGAAGAGTCAAACATGCTTCACTTGGTACCAACACACTTAACTACGTGCCTATGGTTAAAACCAAGCTTTTTGGAAAGAATTAGCTCTCGTTAGTGACATGTCAACTCTTGTGTTGACTTAGGCGATCATCGAGTGGTTTAATCGAACCATAGTGATTTTCAATCTTGAATATGGTTGTTGTGGACCCTCGACTCTATCCTCTTTAACAATCCATCTACGTGAGAGGTGAGATACTGTTGTTGCAAGTCCAAGTACCTGTGCGAATGGTCTAGAACTTGCCCCGAATGTATTTCTAGGTGAAATTTTAAGTTTTGCTTGGATTGAGAAGTGATTGTAGGCTCTCCTTGACCCGATTGAAATTTTCCATTGTCAACATATTTGAGCCTAAAACCTTTCTCATTTGATAACCATGTTACCAGTCTTTACCCGTTTTGTCGTGACCCTCTCTTGGCATCCGAGCTTTCTTTAACACTCTTGTAAAACAATTGGCCAAAAACGTAAGTCTAGGGGAGGGACGAGAAGTTGGAAAAAGGTATCAAAGCACAAAAGAGAAAATAAATGAAGACAAGGAAAGGCAAGAAAAAGAAAGAACAAAAAGGAAAAGGCAAAAAGAAAGTGAATAAGTTAGAAGAGTTGAAGGTCTTCAAAGAAAAGTAATGATGCAAGGCATGGAGAAATCAAAGAAGGAGAAAATGAATATCATGACCAAGAAAGAGTGATGTTAAGTCTCTCTAGTTTCCTTAAGGAAAAGAAAACGACTCAAAGATTTGGCAAAGCATGAGTCGAGAAAAGAAAATGGAATGCTTAAGGAAAGATGAACCCGTTCTATCATAACATATCCAACCTTAGTCCAAAAGCCTTCATTACATTTCGAAAAAACCCTATGTGATTTCAAGCCGAGTGAACTTACATTAGTGGTGATCTTTATGGGGGGTAAGCCTATGGTACTTAAAGCCGTACTTGCGACATTCTTTTGAGAGAGATGAGTGAGACATTCACACATCTTTGAATTAAGTGCTATATTCTTAAGTGAGATATGCAAACAGAGAGTAAAATAGGAGGACTTTGGGATCCACAATGGCCTACATAAAAGAGCGAGCTTCCTTGATGAATAAAGTCAGCTCCTGATGCTCAACTGTCACATTAGAACTATTTGTGCTTAAAAGTTAAACTTGTTTCCTTGTTGATAATTCATAAGTGGTGTGGGTAATTGTTGGTACCAATTGATGTGTGATTGATTCACCTTTGATTAGCTGGAATGTCTGTTAACTTGTGTAGGTAAGAACTACTTTATTTGCTTGAGGACAAACAAAGACTTATGTTTGGGGGAGTTGATAAGTGGGGATTTTGACTACTTATTAGCGCCTTTTAGCTTTTGTTTTAGTCTAAAAGCGTTCAATTGTGTTTCCGAAAACTGATGAAATATGCTTAATTGCTGGAATATTGGAAAGTGAACTCTCAAGATAAAATCCAACTCAAGAAAGAGTAACCTGAACTAAAAGACACAAAAGAGCACAAAAGCTCAGAAGTGCAGAGCGCAAAATATCATTTGCGGCCGCGGAGTGTGAAGGAAAGGCCAGCAAAAAAAGTTGCAAAGTGCGGTCCGCACATGAATTGTGCGGCTGCAGAATCTAGGTCACGAGCAAAGTTCAGAGAGTCTGCATTTCAAAACCATCAAAAGCGAGGACCACACAATTATTGTGCGACCGCGGAAGAAGAGTTGTGCGGCCGCATTTACAATTGTGCGGACCGCAGAAAGAATGCAGTGCAGCCGCAATCCAGAATTATGCGGCTGCAGATTTTCAATCCTGTCAAGCTGAATAAAGTGCGGACCGCACACGGAATTCTACGGATGTAGAGCCTCCGAAATGGCATTTTTGTCAGAAATTTCCAGCTATGTGTAAATAGAAGAGTTTTACCTTTTTAGGTCAACTTTTGACATCAGCAGCTACAGTAGCCGTTTCTCTTTGCTTCTTTTAGTATTTTTTCATATTTTGGGATATTTTAACATTGATTTTATCATTTTAATTTTGCAATATGAGTTTAATTAGCATTTCTTCTTCTATTTCTTCAATTTCAAGCATGAGTAGCTAGATTTTTACTAGGATTGTGACCCAACCCTAGTGTGTAAACCTTATGGGTGTTTTATTTAGTGCTTGTTTATGGTTCGGTGTTTATTATTTAGCCTTGTTCATGATTTAATTTGTAGAATTAATGGTTGAAAACATTAGTTCATGCCTATTTGACTTAGTCTTTACTTGAGAAAGAGAGACTTAGTATAGGAAAACTTGGCTAACAAGAAATTGGGTCAATCGAGATATTGATAATTCCAATTAAAGAGTTCAACCTAGAAATAGTAATAACCCGACTTGAGCTATTCACGATCACTCTCTGACTGAGAGGTATTGAGTGGGTAATTGAGTGTTGATAGCTATAGTACATCCCGACCAAGAAAACAAGCATTAAGGTTTATATCCCATTAGGAAAACACCTAGGAGATGGTCACAGCCCTAGGCATTTTACAAAACTTGAAAAACAACCAGAAACAATTTCCTAGTTTAATTTCTTAATCTTGAACTCTTAGTTTAATATAGACATAGAAACAACTCAAATTTGTGGAAGTGTAAGCTCATAAACTATAGTATATACCCCCAAGTCCCATTCAAAGCTCCCTGTGGAAAATCGACCCCGACTCCTTGTTGGGTATTACTATTGCATCGACTGTTTCATAACCTTAAATAGAGGTGTGACTTCGACGAGATCAAATATCTCAAAATACAATACTGTATGAAATACATAAATAATAGAAATAAATCACATAGGGTGACTACGAGGCCTGCGGTCGGATCATGCAATGGTACCTTAAAGTCTCCAACGTACCGAATGAATCATTGACGATTCACCCGATATGAAGTACTTGGTCTGCACAAAAATGTGCAACATCATAATATGAGTACACCATAATCGGTACCCAGTAAGTATCAAGACTAACCTCGGTGGAGTAGGGACGAGGTTTAAGTAACATGATATTCACTAGACAAATAACCTGTGTAGTGAATATATCAAAGAAAGGGACAACAAAAATACAATGGAAAACAATGATAACAATCTCTTTAGATCATGTAATAACAACTCAGTGTTGCAAAACCTATCTTGACCGCAAAATATAAAATAGATGTGAGGCATGTGAAACACGTCAAATACAATCATTAAGTCATGTAAGTGCAAAATCGAAACTTTAAGAAATAACTAAGAAATAAAATTATCAACCCCGTCTCAACACAATCACAACAACAAGAAGGACACCCCGAAATATCAATAACATCATCAGCAGTACCATCCTTATTCCTCCACATGTGCACATAACGATTAAATCCCTCCTTATTTTGCCACATGCGTATATAGCCACCGTTATTTTGCCACGTGGGCAGCCTGAGATAATGCCACCCTTATTTTGACCCACGCACACAGTAATCGACATAATCGCACGACAAATAACTCGTACTGATACCCCCAATCAAGCCGCCCAATATGTCCACAAGTGCCACAATACCTCAAAACAATAATTCCAAGTCCCACAGTATCACAAATAATTATACTAAAGTTTCATCAAGATATAAGCTCATAACTTCCAACAATAGTGCACAAAGACATAAAAAATAATCATAAAAGTAGAGGGGTTTTAATTAAAGCATTACTATGGCTACGTCAATGTAGAGATCATGATCAAATAGTCATAAAGTGATCTCAACATGTTTCATATAAATTTCATTATCATATTAAGAAATATTAATGGCCTACAGTTTATTCCGGTCAAAACCACACATAGTACATGTATACATGATCGTCACCTCATGTAAGCGTCACTTTCACATCATAGGAATCAACAAACTAGGGCTAGCACCTAAGTGGTATTCTCCCACACAAGGTCAGGCAAGATACTTACCTTAAATAAGCCTAATTAGTACTCTAAAAATCCCTTCCCGCGTGAATCAACCTTCGGACGACTCGAATCTAGACAAAATAATTTAATAATATCAATTAAAGCTATAAAAAATAACCCAGAACAATAAAGCTTCGACATTGAACAAAACTTTAAAAATCAACCCGGACTAGCCTCTCGGAACTTGTCAAAAATCATAAATTCTGAATACCCATTCCTATACGAGTCCAAATATATGTGTTTCACCCAAATCCGACCTTAAATCGACCATCAAGTTACCAATTTATATTTCAGATTTTTTAAAACTAAAATTCAACATTTCTTTAATTAAATTCACCAGTCAAACACTAAAATCGAGGTTGGAATCATGAATAACGAACAAATCTGAGCCAAAAATACTTACCCTAATCCAAATCGTGAAATCCCCTCCAAAATCTCCCAAATCTGAGCGCTAGATCTCCAAATGTGATAAAATAACCATAACCCTCGAAAATAGAATATTTAGGATCTGCCCAGGCATACCTTTCACGAATGCGGCATATGCATTGCGTTTGTGAAGCTAAAAATGACGGTTCATTTGAAAACCCTATGCAAATGCAATGAAATGGTCGCGAATGCAATGCATAGCACAATAGTGCCTACGCAAACGTGATCCCTCTCTCGCGAATGTGAAGGCCAAAAGCCTTATGCCCCCAACCAGCCATCTTTTCTATGCGAACGAGACTCCCAACTCGCGATCGCGAAGACTACTGCCTCCCCAAGCTCCGCGAACGCGATCCTACTTTCGCGAATGCGAAGAAAAAATACGCCTGCCTTCAAAATTCCCTCGGCGAACGCGACTCGCTAGTCGCGATCCCAATGAAGAAAACCAGATATCAATCATCAGCAGTCCAAAACAAGAGGAAATGGTCCGAAACCCATCTATAACACACCTGAGACCCCTAAGACCCCATCTGATCACACCAACTAATCCCAAAACATAACACGATTCTACTCAAGGCCTCAAATCACACCAAACAACATTAAAACTACGAATCACACCTAAAATCAAGCCTAATGAACTAATGAACTTCCAATTTTCAAAACTCATGTCGTACTATATAAAATCAACTCGGAATGACCTCAAATTTTGCATGCAAGTCCCGAATGATACAACAAAATTATTCCAATTCTCTAACCATAATTCGTACCCGATATTAACCAAAGTCAACTCTCAGTCAAACCTGTCAACCTTCCAAACCTTCAACTTTTTAACTTTCGCCAAAAAGATCCAAATCAACTTAGGAACATCCAAATTCAGACATACGCCTATGTCAAAAATCACCATACGAAGCTATTGGAACCATCAAAATACCATTTTGGAGTCATACACAGAAAAGTTGAACTCCGGTCAACTTTTATAACTTAAGCCTCCAACCAAGGGACTAAGTGTCTTAAACCGATCCAAAACCTCTCTGAAACCAAACAAACCATCTCTGCAAGTAACGTAACTACAAATACGCATATGTAAAGCATTAAATAGAGGGAATGTGGCTAAATACTCAAAATGACCCGCATGGTTATTACATTCTCTCCCTCTTAAACAAACGTTCCTCATCGAACGAGTATAGAGACATACCTGAAGTGCCAAAAAGGTGAGGATAACGGCTCCGCATATCATGCTTGATCTCCCAAGTCGCCTCTTTGACTGGTTGACCTATCAACTGAACCTTTACCGATGCAATATTCTTCGACCTTAACTTCTGGGCTTGCCTGTCCAAAATAGCCACTGGCTCCTCAACATAGGTCAAATCCTTATCTAATTGCATTGAGCTGAAATCTAACAGATGTGACGGATTACCATAATACTTACGGAGCATGAAAATATGGAATGCAGGGTGAACTCTCAAAAATTTGGGTGGCAATGCAAGAATGTAGGCCACATCACCCACTCTCTCAAGAATCTCAAAAGGACCAATATACTGAGGACTCAACTTGTGCTTCCTCCCGAGCCTCATCACCCCCTTTGTAGGTGAAACTCTAAGTATAACCCTCCCACCCACCATAAATGCAACATCACGAGCCTTTGCATCAGCATAACTCTTTTTCCTAGACTGCGTTGTACGAAGCCGCTCCAGAATCAACTTCACCTTCTCCTAGGCATCATGTACCCAATCAGTGCCTAATAACCTAGCCTCCCAAGGCTCAAACCAACCAACTGGATAACGACATTGCCTCCCATATAAGCTTTGTATGGAGCCATCTTGATACTCAACTAACAACTGTTGTTGTAGGCGAACTCTAGCAGTAGAAACTAATCCCATGAACCCCCGTCAATAATAGAGGCACGTTACATGTCCTACAAGATTAGAATAGTGCGCTTGGATGGCCCGTATGTCTATGGATGAAATTCCATACTCAGCTCGGCTTGTGTGCCCAACTCACTCTATCAAAGCTCTCCAAAAATGTGATGTGAATTGCATGCATCGTACATAGATAATAGACACCGACATACCGTGAAGGCGAACGATCTCACGAAGATAAATCAGAGCTAGCTACTTTGAAGAGTAAGTAGTCATGACTGAAATGAAGTGTGCAGACTTTGTTAGCTTGTCTACAATGACCTACACTACATCAAATCTCCTCATGGTCCATGGAAGCCCAACTACAAAATCCATATTGATACGCTCCTACTTCCACTCTGGAATGTACAGCCTCTAAATCAAACCACCTAGTCTCTGATGCTCATACTTCAACTTATGATAGTTCAAACATCGAGCAACATGCTCAACAATATCCTTCTTCATCCTTCACCACCAGTAGTTCTGCCTCAAGTCCTGGTACATCTTCGCGGCACCTGAATGATAGGAATACCGCAAACTATGGGCCTCCTCAAGTATCAAATCTCGCAACCCATCCACATTAGACACACAAATACAGCACTAAAGTCTCAATGCCCCATCATAACTAATAATCAACTCCTTGGCATCACCCGTGCTGCACTGTGTCCTTAAGAAAAATCAAGTGGGGGTCATCATATTGATGCACCTTGATGCGCTCAAAGAAAGACGACTGTGAAATCACGCAAGCAAGAACCCAGCTAGACTCCAAAACATCCAACCTCACGAACCTGTTGTCAAAAGCCTGAACATCCAAAGTTTATGGTCTCTCCTCCACTCAGATAAAACCAAGACTCCCCATGCTCTCAGCCTTCCTACTCAAAGCATCGGCCACAACATTGGCCTTCCACGGGTGATAAATGGTGATTTCATAGTGCTTTAGTATTTATAACCACCTCCATTGCATCAAGTTCAAATCCTTTTAGTTGATCAAGAGCTAGAGACTCATGTGATCCATGAACACCTCAAAAGACACGCCGAAAAGATAGTTCCTCCAAATCCTAAGTGCGTGAACAATGGGTGCTAACTCTAAATCGTGCACTAGGTAGTTATTCTCTTGGGTCTTCAATGACGCAAAGCATAAGCAATCACCTTACCCATCTGCATCAAAACACATCCAATGCCAATCTAGGAAGCATAGATTATATAAGAACCTGATGCTGAAGGAAAAACCACAACTGGAGTTGTACGCAAGGCAGTGTTGAACTTCTGAAAGATCTCCTCACACTCATCAAAGGTTTTTCGCTTTGCATCGAATTAAAGATCCCATTCTATTCCGGAAGCTCGTAGCATTGGTCCTCTATTTTCCCCCGGGGAATCTTTAGAATTCCCACTGCTTAACTTTCAAGCTGAGGTTGCTTCTGACGGTCTTGTGAACAATTCGGTAAAAACCCCCAATGAGACCACTTGAATGGGGCACACTTTTGCGTCAATCTAGTCAATGAGGCTGCTATAGTCGAAAACCCCTCCCCAAAACACTGATAATACCTAGCCAACCTAAGGAAAATTCGGATCTCAATAGTCGAAGATGGTATATGCCAACTCTGAACTGCCTCAATCTTCTTTAGATCCACCTTAATTCCTTCATTCGACACCACGTGACCCAAGAATGCCCCCGAGTCTAAACAAAACTAACACTTGAAGAATTTAGCATATAACTTCCTTTGCCTCAAAGTCTAGAGCACGATCATCAAATGCTGCGCATGATCCTCCCGGCTGCGAGAATATAACAATATATCATCAATGAACATGATAATGAAGGAATCAAGATACGACTGAAACACACTATTGTGCATGAGAGATACTAGGGCACCGGTTAGCCCAAAAGACATAACTATTCAAGACTCCATTTTTAGAGTTAAAAAAACAAGAAATAAAAAAGAACAGATAACTATATTATATTGTTAAATTAATGAATAATCTCTATAAGTGAATATACATAGAAAAAAGTAGATCAGAGAAAGGTACTTTCAGTTAAAGTCTTTTGAGGTTTAATTGATGAACAAAGGTGTAAAAGAAATAGAGAAGAAGGGGAAGAAGAAAGAAATTGTGGGGATCTAAAGACCGGATATTTAGGTGATGGTACCCAATCTCAAATCAATCTTCGAGTATACCCTAGAACCCTGAAACTGATCAACTAAGTCATCATCACGCGGTAGTGGGTACTTGTCCTTGATAGTAACCTTGTTCAGCTGCCTGTTGTCAATACACATCCTCATAGAGCCGTCTTTCTTCTTCACAAATAGAACTAGAGCACCCTAAGGTGAAACACGCGGCCTGATAGAACCCTTTTCAAGCAACCTCTGAAGTTGTTCCTTTAATTCCTTCAACTCCACTAGTGCCATACGATATGATAGAATAGAGATGGACTAAGTGTCCGACACCAAGTCAATACCAAAGTCAATATCCTATCAGATGACATGATCGATACGCCTGTTGGAAACACATGTAGGTGCTCTCTTACTATCGGACCTAACTCAAAGGTAGGAGTATCAACACTAACATCCCTCACAAAAGCTAACTATGCCAAGCACCCCTTGTCAACCATCTGTTGTGCCTTCAGAAAAGACACCACCTTACTAGGAATATTACCCAATGAACCTCTCCACTACAACCTCAGAAACCCCAGCATATCCAACATCACGTTCTTAGCGTGGCAGTCAAGAATAACGTGACATAGTGATAACCAATGCATGCCTAAAATCACATCAAAACCACCATATTGAGTAACGGAAGGTCAACCCTAGTCTTATAACCCCCGATAACAAACAAGAACAATAGACACGGTATACCATAATAGAATTCTGAACAGGCATAGATACATACACAAGGGTACTCGAAGAATCGCGATACATATCCACACATGAAGCAAAATAGGATGACACATACGAATAAGTGGAACCCAGATCAAATAAAACTGATGCATCCCTAAGACATACCAGAAAAATACATGTGATGACATCATCTGATGCAACAGCCTCAGTCCTACCAAAGAAAGTATAACAACAAGCCTGGCCTCTCGCTCTAGGACATCCTCTACCCGCCAGTGCTCCACCCATAGCTGGTTGTGTAAGTGGAGTAGAAGCTGGAGCGGGAACTATAATTTGAGTACCCTATAGAGGTCCACCACTTAGAAGCTTGGGATAATCTTTCACCATGTGCCTAGTATCACCATGCTCAAAACAACCTCTCTGCAGGCATGGTTGCTGGTACTGAGCCTAGACCGGTCAACTAGAGTAGCCGCTATTGGAACCCCGTGCAAGAGGTGTGCTGAAAGACGACTGTCCCATATGAGTACCATGAGGTCCCTAACTAATTGGAGTACCACGAGTAACCTGAAGTGCAGATTGAACTGGTCAACTGGAAAAACCTTTTTCGTGACAGATTTTTCCCAGAGTAGAAGCCCCCAAATCCTCCAAAACATTGAGGTTTCTTAACCTACCTATCCTACCTCTCCTGAATAGGGATACACTCCAACCTCCTAGCGATATCCACAATTTGCTGAAATGGAGTATAAGTGTCCAACTCCATGCCATCCCAAACCTGAGACCATAATTGAGTCTCTCAATGAATCGGTGGACTCTATCTCTAACAATGGAAACAAAATTAGGTGCATGAAGAGACAACTCAGCAAACCTCATAGCATACCCGGACACATTCATAGTCCCCTGGCACAACTGCTCGAACTCGATACGCAATGCATCTTTGAGGTTCTATCGAACGAACTCCCTCAAAAAAAGATCAGTGAACTGGGCCTAAGTAAGTGGCACAACACCTGTTGTCATACTCTCCTCATATGCCTGCCACCATCTATATGTTGGCCCTGTATAAAGAAAGTAGTAAGGTCGATCCCATTCAACTCCTCTATGCCCACAATACAGAGAATATGGTGACATTGTCTAGAAAATCTTGTGCATCCTCAGAAGCTGTGCCACTGAAAGTAGGAGGAAAATACTTCTTGAACCTTTATAACCTCTTATGATCCTCTTATGATCCTCTTCTGACGCCACTGGCATAACCTCGTGCTGAATCGCAATAATGGGCTGCACCGGCATAACACCCGGAGCCTGATTAACATGAGCCTGCTGCTTTGGAGTATGAGCGGTAATAGTCTGAGCTCCTCCCCAGCTTGAGAAGTAGCTGGTGCAATCGGAATTAATCCCGCTTGAACCAAGGTACCAGACATGCTCTAGAAATGTGCCAAAGTATCTTGAAGTCCAAGGATAGCAACAGGCGCCTTAGGTGCCCAGTACCCAATCGGAGCTGCTAGTGGCTTCTTAACTGCTGCTCTAGCTGTAACACATGCACCTTTTAAGCCTCTACCTTGGCATGGCCTCTCGCGGCTCTAGTAGGGGGCACGGGTATCTGATTATCCGATCTGGTAGAGCGTGTACTCACCATTTATAAGAGAAAATAAAGACAAACGCTCAAACTCAGAAATCAATAAATCCACACGATAAGGAGTGAGAGAAGTGAAATTTTCTAAAGAGTTCTTTTGCTTCTTGGAGATAAGTACATACGTTTTTGCACCGATCCGCAGGTCACTTCTAAATTTGCTCGTGACTAGTAGAACATATGAGCTTTAAGCTCTGATACCAACTTGTCATGACTCATATCCCACCATAGGAGTCGTGATGACACCGAGTTTCTAAAACTAGGTAAGCCGATCTCTTAACATTATTTAACTAATTGAAAACATGATATAACACAACAAAGTTTAACATAAAATGCGGAAATAAAAGTAATACAAGATCAAAATAGCAATACTCAACATAACTCCCTAGAATTAGATGGTACAAAATTACAAGCTCATATCTCAAAATACAATATTGTCTAAAATAGGTTAACAGTAGAAATGAAACAAAGGGAGTGACTCCGAGGCCTGCGGTAGGATCATGTAGGGATACCTTGAAGCCTCCAATGTACCAAATGCCCCACTGATGATAAACCTGATTCGAAGTGCCTGGATCTGCACAAAAATAAGCAGAAGCGTAGTATGAGTACACCATAATCGGTACCCAGTAAGTATCAAGACTAACCTTAGTGGAGTAGTGACGATGTTCAAGTCACATGATACTTACTAGACAAATAAACTGTGCAGAGAATATATCAAAGAAACTAACAACAGAAATATAACTGAAAACAACGTCATCAATCTCTTTAGAACGTGTAATAACAACCAGTGTAGCAAAACTCATCTTGACCAAAAAATATCAAATAGAAGTGAGGCATGTGATAACACGTCAAATAAAACTAGTAACTCATGTAAGAATAAAACAGAAATTTCAGAAACAATTATGTCATAAAAATATCAACCCCGTCTCAACATTATCACAATAATAAGAAGGAAACCTCGGAATTACACATAACATCATCAACAATGCAACCCTTATTCCGCCGCATATGCACATAACAGTAAAATGCCTCCCTTATTTTGCTACATGCGCATATAGCCACCCTTATTTCGCCACGTAGGCATCCCAAGATAAATCCATGCTTATTTCTCCCCACACGCACAACAATAGACACAATCGCACGAGAAATATCCCGGGATGACATCCCCAATCAATCCACCCAACATGTCTATAAGTGCCATAAAACCAAAAAGCATTGATACCAAGTGCTACAATATCACAGACAATGATACCAAAGTTTGATCAAGTTATAAGCTCACAACTTTCAACAATAATGCACAAGGACATAAGAAATAATCATAAAAGTGGAGGGATGTTCAATAAATAAAGCATTACTATGGCTACGTAAATACAGTGAATGAAATAGTAAAAAATTGATCTCAACATGTTTCATATAAAGTTTATTATCACATTCAGGCATGTTAATAGACTACGGTCTATTCCGGTCAAAACCACACATAGTACCTATATTCATGCTCGTCACCTCATGTACACGTCACGTTCACATCATAGAAATAAAATAAATTAGGGCTAGCACCTAAGGGTATTCCCCCACACCAGGTTAAGCAAGGTATTTAGCTAAAATAAGCCAAATCAGTACTCTAACAATCCCTTCCCGCGTGAATCAACCTACGAAGGACTCGAATCTAGAAAAATAATTTAATAATATAAATATAAGCAATAGAAATAACCCCAAACAATAAAGCTTCGATCTTGAACAAAAATAAAAAGTTAGCTCAAAAGGTCAACATGGGCCCAACCTCACGTAACCCATAAAAAACCATAAATACCGAACACCCATTCAAATATGAGTTCAAATATATGTGTTTCATCCAAATCAGACCTCAAATCAACCCTCAAATTATCAATTTACATTTTCAAAAAGTTTTTACTAAAATCCATAATTTCTTCAATTAAATTCACCAGTCAAATACTAAAATCAAGGATGGAATCATGAATAACGAACAAATCCGAGTAAACCATACTTACCCCAATCAAAATTGTGAAATGCCCTCCAAAATCGCCCAAATTCGAGCTCTAGATCTCCAAATGTGATAAAATAATACAAACCCTCAAAATAAATTATTTAAGATCTGCCCAGGCATTCCCTTCACGAATGAGGCACATGCCTTGCTTTCGCGAAGCACAAGATGATGGTTGCCTCTGAAAACCCCCAAGCAAATGCGATGACTTGGTTGTGAACGCGATGCTAACCATAACAGAGCTTACATGAGCGCGATCACTCCCTCGTGAATGCGAAGGCCAAAAGCCTAATGCCCCTGATGATGTCCAAATCCACTACTAAAAAGTAAATGGACACGGTCGCATGCAATATAATATACCCAACTATGACTCGAGGTCAAATCCCACAGAGAACAATATATGGGTGATTAGGGGAGTAAGAGAATTATCACTTATTATGCTAAGCCAAACACTTAAAAGGGTTATGAGAAAATATTTATGTCTAAATGCGAAAATATAAACTAATCTAGAAAGCAAGTAAAATGATCAATGGCTACAAGTATGGATACAATAGGAATTACACTCAAGTAATGATCAAATATATTTCACGATTTTAAAAATTATGAGCAGGTATGTATTAATTAGCATCGGGTAATAATTCTTTATTAGCTTCTTCCGCAAACTAACAAGACTTCCTAATTGAGTTATCCCTAAAATAATTAAGAGATTAAATACACCCGAATATGCTTACAAGTAGTCTTTTTAAGAAAATTATACTACTAGGCGGGCTGACTAGTAGCTGTTTTATTAATAAAAAAAGAAAAACCACAAAGGAAGTGTACAAGTAAGGGGAGCAAATGCTACAATAGTGTTGCCTCTATGCCTTGTCTATATAATCACTCCTCTGTGCCTCCATTGCCTTATGATGGCAACATCATGTAGAAGATCATGGTGTAGCTGCCGGTAAAGTCTCACAAGGACATATAATCTCATAGCCATTTGGATACATTCCCAAAGGCATAGGAATATAAAACACACATACTGGGCTAGACCTTACCTTACTAATCCTATTGTGGCATGAATAGCCTCATCTACTAGCAAGTATGTAAAAAATAAGAACTAGAACGAACAAGATATTCTATGATCATCACAGAGTTTATAACATACCATGTGATGATATTACATAAGATGATACTTAGAAATTAGAGTCTTGCCCTTCATTCTTTAAACTTGTGAGTTCTTTAATTTGTAGCTCCTTTAATTCATCTTCAACTATCTTCAATAAATGTTCAAAATTCTTCATTTCTTCTTCGATCGATTGGACCTTGTAGATGTGGTAGGGGATGCCCCTTTTTGCTTAGCGACTCTCATTGGAAGTTGCCTAACGACAACCCCTTCATTCACCTTACTTTCTTGCTCAACCAATCCACGTGGTTCATCTCTCTTTTCCACCCTATCAATAGGTTTAACTACCGAAGCTTGAAATAGATTGTTTTTGTTGAGATTTTTACCTAAAATTTGCATCTCATGTGCACCGACCTTTGGACCAGCTGAGTGTACATCTTTGTGTGGTTGTGGACTGTCTAATGCATCCCAGAGTGCCCTTTCATGGGCTGTAATCATGGCCTTACTTGAAGGCACAAAACGGGGCATTTGCATCTATACCTGCTTTTTGGGTCACGTTTTAACTTGTGCCCGCTTTGCAAAAAAAATTGCAAGCGTACCCACTTTTTCGCGTAACTTCAGCATACGGGGCTGAAGTAGCAAAGGCAATCACGCAAAACTTCAGCATTCTAGTAGACGGGACTGAAGTAGCAAGTGTGCTGAAGTTTTTGTTTGTAATTGCTGAACTTAAGCATAGTAGCTGAAGTTTTTGTTTGTAACTCCTGAAGTTTTTATTTTTGTTACTGGCGAACTTCAGCTCTAGAGCTGAAGTTTTTGTTTGTAATTGACGAACTTTGAGGAGGAGAAGGAGGAGAAAGGGGCTGAAGTTGTTTAAGAAGTGGGTACAAATTAAAACTTAAAAAAAAAGGGTATAGGTTAAATGGGGACGACCAAATAGGGCGCCCCGTACCATTTTTACCACAAAAACAGGCGGAAGTGGGCTCAATTTTTTCTTAGGAGAAACTGGAGTAACTTTGTTAGCCGTTGGTGAATCACCTGAGAGTGGGCTGCCACCTTCACTCTCCTTGCCGTCACTGTCTTCAACATAATCTTCCTCATCTTCCTCTTTATCCTCAACTTGGTCAGCCCATGATTTTCTTTTGGACATCACAACAAGTTCTCTATGATGTTGTGATTGCTCGTGTTGGCTAGATTGCACATTGGTCTTCTCCTTCTCACAGTCTTTCACCACATCATAATCATTCCCTGTGGACAATAAGAGCTGCCCGGATTCACCACCATGCTCACCAAATGGTTCTAGCGATTGAGACGGAACTTCATGTACCGATCATTTCAAATTTACCAAAGGTTGCTTGATCATAGGATTTGAGTTCAACATCATGGAAACCTAGGTATACTTTATGATTTTCTCCACTTCTTGTCTAGAAATATGCTTCTTTGGAGTGCTGGAGCTAAGTTCTTTGTCGCCCATTGTTACCCCTGCCAAATTGTTCTTATTGTTATTTTGTCGAACATCAACTCGCTTAGCCAAAACTTCACTGCCTCGTTGATCTTTCCCACTGGTGGTACACGGTACCAATCTTTGTTTCAGATTATCATCTTTTAAATATGATGAATTGATACCAACATCCTCCTCCTGTGCTAATACTTCAAAGTCGTTTGGACTGGCGATGAAATTCCGTCGAACACCTGTAACACTCGAATTTTGCTGCTGTTGCATGGCTTTTGGAGATGCATTCTGCCTTGTAGGTGATCTCACCACCATTGTTCAATAAAATCCTGCTGCATTCACCTGTGCTCCATCATTAGACGAAGTGGAAACGTGGTCTTGATCCTCGTGCACCAGTATCAATAGCAGCAGGTGTATTATTTTGTTTACCTGTTTCTAAAGCTTCTGCTTCCTTAGTAACCTGGTTCTGATGTTTAGGAATTTGCCCAGCATTCATAACATCAACCTCAGTCAACTTCACCTGACCATGAGATGTATTTTTTCCAGCTTCACGCACAGGCCCTTCAGCTAACTTCATTTGCACTTCACTAGCGTGCCCAGCATTGGCCTGATCAGCTGAAGTTCTTGGAAAGTTGTTAGCTTGTTAAAGCACTGCCTTATCGCCTGTACCAGTTACACTATCCAAAGCATTAACTCCTTCAAGTTCTTGCCTATCATCATGCACAGCAATAGCTCTAAAATCTGCTGGTTATTCAATTAGTTCAGCACACGCATCAGTCACAAGCTTAACGTTAATCTGCCCGTCCCTTCTTAAGTTGCTGCACAGCTTCATAGGTTTTTTTTCTCAACATCTGTAGCTTCCTTATCCCTAGTTGAACCTCCATCAACAACAGGACCTTTAGCAGCTCCCAAATCCTGAGAAATCCTCGCAGGAGCAGCAGCAACTGGAACTGTAACAACACCAGAACCAGCTGCTGTATGTTGGGCTTTAGTAGCATCTGATCCTTGACCAACAACCATGCAATCACGTTTTTATTAGCTGCATCCATTCTTGTTCCTTCAACAACCTTCTGCATTTTTTAGCATCCAACAATTGCCTAAGATCACCTTGAAACTTCTCTACAGAAATTTGATCACCACGATCCTCGACTGCCCCGTTCCCTACACTTTCTTGATTCTTTAACAAAATCAAACGACATGTATTCTCACCATGACATTGACGTCTACAACAGGTACAATATAAAGGCAAGTTGTCGTATACGATCTCCTGGGCTGCTTCAATTATTTTTCCAGTACTTTCATCCACATATTGCAATGTTACACTTTTTGGATGCTTGGCTAAAAGATCAAGGATAATTTTGACCCTAGCAGTGGTAGGTCTCGTTTTGGACTGCGTGGCCTTATCGAAAGCAATGGGCTTCCCAGCTGCAGCTGCAGCTGCTATCGTCAACAAAGCTTTTCTTGCAAAGAGTTCAGGCGATAAATTCGGCAAAGAAATTCAAACTGCCGTCATAGATGTTTCTTCTCTAGGGTTAAAGCCAACAGTCCACGGAAAAATTCGAAATTGATGTTCTTCCTCATTATATGGTAAAGAATTCACAGCTCTAGATAATGACATGGCAAAATCTTCATACTAATCAATACGCAGCGACAGCTGCCTACGTGCAAGCTGTCCTACCAAACAATTACCTTTAACAAGAAGTTGCTTGGGCAGTAGCCTTCTCCACACTTTCAAATCTGGAGCCTCTTGACAGATTTTCACGACTATAGCCTGATGTAATCCTTCTTCAATGGCAAATTCTGCTCGTTCCTCCATAGTAAACTGTATAGTTGGAGTTCCATGAACAATCTCGATAGGTTTAAGCATTGGTTTTGTTAGGTTTTGTATAGTATGACTGGAAACTTGATTTGTAGCATAGGAATTAGGGTTTGTAATTGGCTTTCCCACAGCCATAGGCTGGGGAGAGGACGCTGAAGCCATGGGCAGCCTCAAGTCGCCATAGAATCGCCAGAGAGAGAGGAGAGAGCAGTGTGCGTTTGAGGGAGGCGATCAGGGGATTAATGTTTGGCTACAAGTAGTTCAATCATATTCCTAGTACAATCTATAAAGCCTCAAATTATTGTTAATTAATTTTACCAACCTCAAACTATCTTTTCCAAAATTAATTTGAAGTTAATGGGTGAGTCCACAATTAGCTAATCACTTTGAAAACATTAAAGAACAAGAATAATTAAAGAAACAATAACTCACTTCATAATAAATAAAAATCGTTCAATACATAAGCACAACAAGATATTTAATCCACACTTTAAATATGAATATTCACATAAACAAGATTCAAGTGTTGGAAGAAATACTATACACTTAGATATTCAATACAAAGCAAGAAAATGAAGAAATAATGAACATAAATGGGTAAGAAATTCTCAACTAAAAGCTTCAAATCTTCAAGACCCAAGTGTGTGTGGAAGAACCCTAACTCCAAAACTTGTGTTCTCTAGTCAAGAGACTGAAAATAAGCCAAAGATATGCCAAAGATCGGCCAAAGATATATTATAGATGAGCTAGGTCATTTTTTAAATGGTTTGGGGTAAAAAATTGTGAAATTCCATAACTGCCCCATTTCTGCCCAGTTATAATGCTATGCTATCGCATGAAAAAGCACCGCGATCGCGGCGAACAACATATGATACGCTTCGCTATCGCACAACAAACCACGCGTTAGCGTAGGATAGTTGACCAGCCGTTGACCTGACTTTCTTCATCGCGTTCGCACAACTTCAATCGTGTTCGCGAAGTACATTCTACTGAATTTACGCGATCATTGAGTTCTCCGTGATCTCATAGAGCATTCACTAGCTTAAGTTAATTTCCCCTTTTTTAAAATACATATTGGCTTGTTTTCTTTCGTATCTTCTCCAAATCATATTATACCTGAAATATGCCATAAACCTCAATAAATGCCTTAGTTTCTCAAAAACATCATACAAAAGTCTAAGTATCAAGAAAAGGTAAGTTGGTAAAATATCAACTTATCAAACCCCCAAATTTAAACTATTGCTGGTTTTCAAGCATTTCAACACTTAAGAACATCCTTCAATAAAATCATAAATTAAGCTCAATAACATACCAAGCATCATTTCAACTCAAAAAAGTTCAAATTAAACACAATCTAGTGACTTCAGTTGGTACCAACAATTAATCCAAAGCATATGAATTGCCAACAACTTCTCATAAATTTCATTTCAATTCAAGTGCTCAAACACCACATTAATCAAAGTTGCAACCAAGTCATGACACTAAAGCTTCAAAATTTTCTCATTATCACAGACAATTTTGTTTTGTCCATTCCTCCCAATTGGAGGTTAGATTAAGTTCACAACCAAAATTTCATGTTCCCTCACACTTAAGAGAAACTCCCAACTTATAAATTGCAATTTAAACACAAATGAGATATCAAATGAGCAGAATTAACTCTCCCTTTCACAAAGATATATTCAAATGAACATAAGTAGTGCCATAAGCTTTCCCTTCATATATTTCTCCACTAATTTAGACACTTGGTTCAAAATCAAGTAGGACTTAGAGGATTTTAATGTCGGTTTTTTATTAATGTAGGGAACAATTTGGATAAGAGTAACTCAAAACCTCCCTAAGCACTACAATTTACAACAATTAAAGCACACCTCCTTAAAAAACTTTTCCATCATTTCTTTACTTTTCATTCCACACCTTATAGTCCCTTTATTCGCAACTCCTTATTTTTCATTCCCTTTTCTTCTTTCTTACTCTTTTTTTCAAAAATCAAGAAAGGTTCCACTATTTTTTTTAAGTACCTTTCACCTTTTAAGCAACTTTCAAATCACCATTTTTCCAACATTTATCCCTAGACTTAGGCTTTTAGCATAAGTTTACACTTTCAAGTACTTAGGGAGGTAGGATTCCAAAAGATAGATCACTAAAGAACGAAGGGTTAAGAAAAAATTTAAAGGCTCAAAAGGGGTTGACTAGGGAAACTATGCAAGGGTAGGAAATTTAGCGCACAATAACGGTCCAAGGAAGGCAAACATCATTATTTAACCAAAAAATTAGATTCCTTGACCAAAGCTATTTAGGATGAACACGGGTTACTGATAATCAAGAAAGTAATACGATAAAGAAAGAAAAATTGAGTAATAAACAATATTGTAGTATGCAAAAAGTAAAGTCGATTGTATTCGAGAATTCAGATGCCCTTATGGGTTACATTTCTTCCCTTTATATAGGGGTTTCCTAGTATAACGTTTGGTTCCTGTCATGATTTCTCATTAATGGCTAATTATTACATTAATGAGGCGTTACAAAGGATAACCGTAACTGTTGTATAGGAGTATCGTAACGTATAAGTCATTAACTGTTGATTCTCGAATCTGCCCGTAGCTTCGTCTGGGTTCACTGTGACCGTATCTCTTCTTTGTCATTAAGTTTCCCGTGGTTGATGAACTCGTGGATTTATTGACTGTGCCTCTTTGCCTCGTACATATTTACAGAATCAAGTCTATCTATTGCGTTTTCTTTGGTCCACGTAGCTAGCTGAGTTGTCAAGAATTTGCTTACGTGTGAGACTTTTTTTTACCAATACAGATAGTCCCCCCACTTACCATATATTTGTCGATTAATATTTGGTAAGTGGATGCACATTTATGGCGGGAATATTTTGCCGCCGTTTTGCTCCGAAACATTGTATCTTTCTATGAACACAGGCGTCGTTTGTCACTTCCATTTAATGCTCCTTCCACGTGTCCATTTCTGATTGGCTCTGCAATGACTAGGCGCCTTTTAGGGCTTTTTGTGGCTGCGTCAGTCCCGAAGTGACACCATTAATCATGACTTTCCATCATTGTTTTTCCATGTTTCGACGGTTGTCTTTATGTATAAATACCCTTCTTCCTTTCTTTACTTTCACGAAACATTTTATAACTTCTCTCTTTTCTTGTAAAGAATTTTCCATTGCTTCTGTAAGTATGTCTTCATCGAATCAACCCAAGAAGGTAATAGATGTGGAAAATCTCGCATCTTCTTCTGCTCCAACTAGGAGTCGGAGGGGAGGCAGGCTAAGGAGTTTAGGATCTACTCCCTCTAGAGGTTCTTCTTCCCCAATAGTTTCTCCTCCTTCCGCTAGGTCTTTGCTTTCTCCTAGGGCTAGATCTTCTCATTCTTCATCTAGAGGAAAAGATGATCATCTTCGTGAACCCAAAGTTGATGAGATTATTCCCGCCGAGTTTGTCTTTACTAGGGAAAACCCAGTTCTTGTAGACCAGTCTACTTCTTTAGATAGTGTGGAGAGGTATCCAACTATTATAACTGAAGGTCATGTTCCTCTTGTTCGTAGAGAGTGTTCTTGGGGGACTGATTTCCCTGTTTATGTCCCGAATAGTAATCAAAGGATAACGTCTTATAGGACTGGTTATTCCTTTGTTTATACATATCCTTTTACATTAGGTTTTAGACCTCCTATTAATCCAGTTATCATCGACTTTTGCCGTTTTTTCAATATCTGTTTGGGACAAGTTGGTCCGCTGGTGTGGCGGGTTGTCGCGTGTCTGAGAGTTTTGGCTTCTTTAGCTTCAGTTCCCTTTACTTTCAATCATCTTATTCATTTATATTCTCCTGTCTTGTTTCGTCAAGGGGTTTTTACTCTGGCTGCTCGGAGTAAAAGAGTGTTAGTAACCCTTGGTGATGATAAAGACAGAGGTTGGTACCTCCGGTATGTTGCTGTCCCCACTGCTGGTTTAGTGGGTGAAGAGAATCTTCACTTCCTTGAGAAGTGGAATCGTGCACGTGAGTACTTTTTTGGTTCGCATCAGTTTTCTTCTTTCATTAGACTTGGATTGTGTTATTAACACCGTATCTATTTTTTCTTTTCAGCAATCATGAATACTATTGAGAATGTCTCCAGTATTCGTGATTGGGTAGAAAAAATGTTGTCTGCCGCTCCTGTTGAAGAAAGGTCCTAGAAGTACTTCGCGGGGAAGTACCGTTGGCTTGTAAAGACCCATGGTAAGTGGAGCTTTTTTTACTTTCTGTCTTACCCGAGCCTACTTTTATTCTCGTTTAACTTTTCCCTTTTTGACAGGGTTTTCTGCCCGTGGGGTGTTTGCTTCATCTATCCCGAAGATGTATTTGACTCAGGCTCAAGATATCCTTGCTAGTTCTTGTTCCTCAAAGAGGAAAGTTGGTGATCCCCCTTCTGAAGAAGAAGAAGAAGAAAGAGAGGGTGCTTTAGTACACCGGTTACGAAGAAGGCGGGTGGTTTTGGACGACGAGTCTACCCCCATGACTTTTTCTTCTGTGCCTGCAGGTAGACCCTCATATTCTGAAAATGATTCAAAGTCCCCAGTCCATGATTCTGTCGAGTATTTGTTTCATGAAGGTTTTGATCTCGCTCCCGATGACGTTCCCTTATCTGTTGTTTTCCCCGACTCTTTAAGAGAAGAAGTTTCGTCGGTTCCTTGTGTCTCCGTTGTTCCTGTCCCTTTAGCCTTTACGGCTTCTGCCGTTTCTCTGCCTGTGGTTTCTTCAATTCCTCATTCATCCGTGCCTGCTATTGTTCCCGTGGCTCCTTCAATTCCTGGACCGTCTATTTCTGTTGTTGCTCCCTCCGTTCCTGCTTCCATGCCTTCCACTAGGGAAGTAGGGTCTTCCAGCAGGGAGATGCAGAGGGTTGTGATTGAGGTTCTAGCTGAAGGGAGTCTTTTCAAAAAGACGGGCGAGCCTGAGGTGTGGCTTAAGCCTCTGATAGGTCCTGAAGAGAAAGCCAAACTTGCCAGCCATACAGCTCTTACATGGGCCAATGAAGTGGTGCATACTTCTTTGAAGGTATAGCAAAGCTTATTCTTACATATGTACACCTTTCCATGTCTAAACAGTTTACCATGTTTAACTGTTTTATTATTATTTTTTATAGATTCACCTTATTGGCTTAGAACTTATGAAAAGAGTTTCAAATTCGGATAATGAGTTGAAAGAGCTGCGGGAGTTGCGGGTTGATTTTGACAATCTGAAGGCACAATATGATGGCTTGAGGGTAGATATGGATGCTTTAGAAGAGGAGAGGAATACCTTGAGGAGACAATTGAGGATTACAGCAACGGAACTGGCGGTGGAGAAGGCTTCTTCTAGCAAAGCTGATAAGGATAAGAGTATTCTTGAATCCTCGTTTGCTGAACAATTGTCCCAAGCCTCGGAGGAGATCAAGAACTTGAAGCATCTGCTAGGGCAGAAAGAGGAATATTCTGGTGAGCTTGTACAGACTCTCTCCCGGACCCAAGAAGAACTGCGTGAAGCTTTAGACAAAGTCGAACTTTGGAAGAGTCAGTTGTACCCTTGAGGGCCGCCCATGAAGCTGCTGAAGCCGAGACAGATGGATTGAAGGCTGAGCTTCAAGTGTGGGCAAAAGATTATAATGACCTCGAAGAGGCGGCTGCCGTTGATGTAAGCTGGGCGTACATGAATTCTCGCCTTGATACATTGATGGAGATGAGCCAAGAGGGTTTCGACCTCAACGCTGAAATTGCTAAAACTAAAGAGGCCATGGAGAAGACCCAGCGAGGTCTTGATCTTTCTCCATCCACTGATGAAACCCATGCTGCTCATGCCTCTTCGCCTCAAGCTGCTGTCGTTCCTCCTGAAGAAGTCAACTCTCCTCCTCATGAAGACTGAAGATCTGGTTTCCCCTTTTTTTTTATTTGGATTGGTGTGGTTACCCCCAGCTCCATCGGGGGTAAGTTTGAAACTCTAAAGTCCCCAACTGACAACTTAGGGGCACTAAAAATGTAATTATTATACGGCTAAGTACTAGTTAGTACTTAGTTTTAACTTAGCCGCTCTTTTTATATTAATGCAATTTGAAGACTTTTGTTTCGAGTTTTGGTTTTACTCTTTAAGTCTATTGCATGTTTTGTTCTTCTGAGGTTTTTGTTTGCACCTCTTAACTTTTTGCATGAAAATGCATAAATCACTCGAACCTTTTCATAGTAGGTGCAGTGTTCGTATAAGATTTAAGCCTTTGTTTATGATAGGCTTTAATTATGAGTTAGGGCCCTTTTTTATTGACAGTTTAATAAAGAAGACGTCTCAACTTCATTGTAATGCAATAGAGTGATAGGAATTTCTCACATGTTTAAGGATGTTTTTGTGTAAAGTGTTTGTTTGAACTTCCTCGACATTTTACATGTGTTATGATTATCATCTAAAACTCATGTTGCAACTGTTTTCTTTAACAGATTTGATACTCACTTGTATTTCGCAACTATTTTTCATAGGTAACAGTTTTTTCGAGTTAATACAAGGAAATAAATATTTTTCATTAGTAACAGTTTTTGTAAGTATTGGGGTTTTTACCCACAACTTTTTTTATTTGCAACAGTTTTGTAATAAATACGAGGGAAATGCTTTGTAATTCGTAACTATTTTATTTGATAACAGTTTTCTAAATAAATACATGGATTTTGATCTTTCATCCGTAACTGTTTTATTTGATAACAGTTTTTGTATAAATGTAAAGACGTACATTTCTTCCTCGTAGCTAATACTTTGCCTTTAAACCTGAACATGGTTCGAAGGTTTTCTTAAAGTTTAGGCTTTGTAATTCTTGTGATGGAGTCTTCAGTTCTTTTAATTTTGCTCGTACCACTTGACTTGCTGGGTAAATGGTTCTAAAGGGCTCAAGCGTTTGACTTTCAGTAGTCTTTTTTGGTTCCTCTTGGCCTTCCATATTATATAGTCCCCCAAGTGTTTGAGCTTTGAAGAATGAGATCTCAAGCACTTGATTATTCCTTCTTTATGGTACTTTCCCTGAAAAAGGAAAACGTACGGGACTCGAAGGTATATACATTTTTAGATGATGACTGCTTAACCCTTTAAAACGTCCATCAGAGAGTGTAACCCTAGACCGGGAATTGTGTTATTTCCTCTCATCTTTGCAGGTCTAATATCATCATCTGGTGATGGTCTAGCTTTTTGCCTATCATCTAAAAAAGTTAGTAAAATTTAAATATTCAAAAATAAAATCGAACATGCGATACCTGACCGGGGGTACTTCTTTTCCTTAGAGGTAGTACTTCTTCAAGTGGATGGCGTTCCAGCACGTTGGTAGAATTCTGCCATCCATGGCTTCCAACTTGTATGCTCCTTTCCCAGCTATGCCTCGGGCTTTATAAGGTCCTTCCCAATTTTGATTCAGCTTGCCAGCACCTGCCTCTTTTGTTTATTGGAAAACCTTTTTATGTACGAAGTCCCTAATCTTAAAATATCTAAGATGAGCTTTGCGATTGTAATATCGCTCTATGATTTTCTTTTGAGCTGCCATCCGTATTAAAGCTGCTTCCCTTCGTGATTCGAGCAAGTCCAGATTGATCTGGAGTTCGGCATCATTTGCTAGTTCCGTAGCTTTTATAACCCTTAAGCTCGGCTCGCCTATTTCCACGGGTATTAATGCCTCCGAGCCATAAACAAGTGCGAAGGGAGTCTCTCCCGTTGTTGTTTTTGATGTAGTCCTGTATGCCCATAAAACTGCCGATAATTCGTCGGGCCAATTCCCTATGGCTTTATCTAACCGCTTCTTTATATTGTTGACGATGATTTTATTCATAGACTCAGCTTGTCCATTAGCTATGGGATGATATGGCGTTGAGGCAATCCATTTAATTTGGCAACTCTCAAAGAATTATGTGATTTGAGAGCCTATAATTGTGGGCCATTATCAGACACGATCTCTTTCGGAATCCCAAAACGGCATATTATGTTTCGCCATAAGAAGCTTTTGACCTCATTTTGCTGCACTTGTTTGAACGCTTCTGCTTCCACCCATTTCGTGAAGTAATCAGTAAGTACGAGTAGAAATCGTACTTGTCCTTTAGCTGGGGGAAGAGGTCCCATTATATCTATTCCCCATTTTATGAAGGGCCATGGTGATATGACTGAGTGCAACAGTTCTGCTGGTCTATGCATACTGTTGGCGAACCTATGACCCTTGTCCCATTTAGATATGAAGTTCTCTGCATCTTCTTCCATCTTAGGCCAATAATACCCAGCTCGGATTAGGGTTTTTACCAAGGATCTTGCTCCTGAATGATTTCCACAGTGTCTTTCATGGACTTCTTTTATCACGAACTCCGTCAGATTAGATATGAGGCATTTAGCTAGGGGTCCACCGAACATTTTGCGATACAAAGTTGCGGACTAGACAATATCGTGCTGTTTTGCGGCGAAGCGCTTGAGTTGCTTTCTTGTCTTCAGGTATTGTACCATTCTGCGAAAAATTGAGAATTTCGTTTCTCCAATCCCAAATTAAATTATTGAAAGATACCTCGTTCCTATCTTGGTCGATTGCTGAATGGAAGAGGTGGACAACAATGGCGTTGTCTTTATTTGTTGCTTCTGTAGCTGCCGCGAGGTTTGCTAATGCATTCGCTTCTGCATTTTCTTCTCTAGGTATTTGTATTATCTTCCACGTTTCGAACTGTCTTACAAGTTCCCGTGCCTTTTCTAGATATTGTTGCATTCGAGTTTCTCGAGCGATGTAAGTCCCCTGCATCTGATTTACCACCAATTGGGAATCACTGTTGATTATGATTCGCTCGATTGAAAGCTCCCGTGCCAGTTCTAAACCTGCAATAACAGCCTCGTACTCTGCCTCATTGTTAGTTATAGGGTAACATTTAATAGTTTGCCGTGTCTTTTCACCTGTAGGTGATATTAAGACGATGCCTAATCTGGCCCCTTTTATGTTAGAAGAGCCATCTGTAAATAGGGTCCACTGACCTAGATTGACTCCGTTAAAGAGTTGCAACTCTTTTTCTACCTCAGGGGTAATATTGTTGCTAAAGTCAGCTACAAAATCAGCTAATATTTGTGATTTGATTGTTGTTCTAGGCT